>CM050432.1:19469971-19512471 GCA_027564155.1 Gymnocypris eckloni scoliostomus | reverse complement strand
ACTGGTTTTGTGGTCCAGGGTCACATATTACAAATAGACCGCTTTAAAGCTTGCATTCATTTGATGCATCTTATTGGTCACATGTGATGTATCGATCCTCGACTGATCATAATGTGTTACGAATTCAGGGTCCGCCAAACTTAGGAACTGTTTTTTTTATCTCCTTGCAAAGAAAGTCAATGAAATGAAAAGTGTAGGATTTCCAGCTAATATTTCTGTAGGTTACACCCTCACAGCAGTAGCTTGTTTTTTAGGTAAATCATTGAATTTGTTGAGCTGATTTGTTTGCATGCTAATTTGTTCAGGAGCACTGATACAGCATGTTGCTTGTAGATGTGCGTTTCATTGCACTCCGGCACGCTGATGGAACAAAAATAGGCTGGCAATAGTGTGTCATAAATGTTGCTCAACATTAACTTTTCTTGTAAGGATTGTGGAAAAGCAGTATAATTTGCTATTGTGGTCCGAATAGACCTTAATCAGGTTAGTCAGTCGCCATATTGACGAAAATACAGCTGTGAGGTCCTTTCATTTCAAAACTGTTTTATGGAGTTTTTGTCTACTCAGTGTTTTGTTTTCAGAAATATTTTTTTTTTGTCAGCTGAACAATCGGTATGTTGTTAAACAACATTATAATCCATTGAACACACTGTACTTCTACCCCTCACAGCCTTGTTTTATTCCTTTCAAAAGTTAAATGGTTAAATACCCTGACTAAGGCCATGTATCTAGATCCAAATCAACAGCACGCTTGCTCATAAGTTTTTTGTTTAATAGATTTGGATTCATTTTTTATTTTGTATTGATGGATTCGAAAGCAGATGCCTTTTCGATTTTGTGAGTTGTTGTAAACTGGCAGTTGTTTACATGAACATTGGCCTCAAAAATATTTGATCCCTTGTGTGATGTCTAAACATCATTGCAATAGATAACAAAATGTGAAATAAACTAAGTGTCAATGAACCTTCCACATAAAACCATTTTTACCAGATCACATGCTTGTCAGTTGTGCTCAGGATCTGTAAATCATTTGCCATCATCCTCAGTCATCTCTCTGTACTCTGTTTATGTGGTAAGTGAAATCGTATGTACTGCAAGCAGCTAACCATGTCGTGGCTCGCGTTATTTGATTAGAAAGCGTTATTTGCCTTCCGTGCCTTTCTGAATACAGACACCAAACCATCCCTGCACTTCACGTCCCCTACACAGCCTGGAACATAACATTTATTTCCATGATCTGCCATTTTTACTGTTGTCCTCACTTGTTTCGTCACAATACCTGCAGAACCTCTGACCCGACCAGATTTCTTGCACCGCGGGATTAAATTCCCGAATAAAATGCGGTAGCGTTCAGTAACTCTGGTGTAATTTGAATGGGAGCAGGCGGTCTAACAATATCCTGTTCCCGATAGGGGTGAGACAATAAATCGATATGGCGATATATCACGATTCTTCAAGAATCGATATCTGGCACCATATATCTATATTAATTAATACAAGGTGCTTTAAATAGATTTCCCTTTTCACAGCGTCTAAAAATGCAAGGAAATCGCGGTCGCACCATTTCCAGCTTCTTTCCAAAAGCCCTCTGACTCTGAGCAACCATGAACTGCGTTCTCTATGAAGATGGGGAAGCACGAGGAACCGAAGGATAAATAGATTTTCAGCCACTGTATTAGCTTTACTGTTATGTATAGGTTTATGAAGATGAAAACTAGCTGCACTAACTAGTTTTCTTATGTAAACGTTAAATAAATTGTATCCTAATATATATATATACTGTATATTTGTTGTACATTTTTATTTTCTGTGACACTTTTTCCCTAAAATGTTAAACGAAGTTAGTCTTAAGATAATTCATGTAAATTCAAATCAAAGTCAATAAATGCAAGACTCTTGACAAGATGAATAAAATAACAAATGCAATTTTGTGCAGACTACACTTTTATTTGTTAGCCTCTCTCTCTTTCAGTAGAGGAAATTTAAATGCGAGATTCTGGAAACAAGATCAAAATTTAGCGGGAACGGTCGGGTCGAGGAGAAAAGTATTAAAAGCGGACAGCGGGTGAACAAACAGTGAATATATAGCGGGTGGGTGCGGTATATAACCTTGCGAGAGCGGGACTTTAAAAAACAGTCCCGTGCAGACCTCTACTCTGATTGGTCGGCTGGCGGGTGGCCTAGAACATGGGCGGGTATAAGCAAATGTTGGGTGGCGTAACTATTGGTGATCCCGACGGTAACGTTACAGTCTGTGCTATGTTCTGATTCGCCTATTTGTCTGTGGTCTTTTGCATTCACAAGATTTACATAAGGAGGAGGAAACTCAAAGAATGTCCTTTCTATGTTCAGAACTGTTATTATTCAACTATGCCAAGGTACAGTTTTCCATTCTATGACACCTTTACAATTAGTTAGATCTTTTGGTCACATCTGAGAAAATTGTATTTTGTTAATTTAATGATTTAGACACAACATTTGATTTGGATCTTGGCCTCTGACTGAACTTCTTGTTTTGTATTTTCCGAGCGCCAAATACCAAACCAATTGAAGTGTAGCAAAGCGGTTCATATCAGCGGCAAAATCCAGTGAGATAACACAGCTCGCTTGAATAGACCTCACACTAGTTTCCCATGGTTCTACTCAGGTGCTCGGAAAGGCCAGCCAGTTTTACTCTATTACCCCTACAAAAGGATCCAGGGTAGCTACAATGTTTTGCTTCAAAGGTCTTACTCTACGCCTATATGGTCATATTGAAAGAGCGTTTTGAAACGGTCTGTGTTGTCTGGGGATGTTTGAAAGGATAGTTTGCTTATCCTATTTGTTATTTGAAAGGGAAATCAGTACAGCTAAAGATTTGCTGTTTTCCAGTCTGTCAATCTGACAGTTAAACAGAGCCGGTAAATACTGCCCGCACAGGAGCACAATGCAGCTCCTGTGTTTAGAGATTGGTATAACAAATAAAGATGGCCTTTTGATTTGCATGTGGGAAGCAGACAAGACAGTTCTTTTAACAGTGAAAGAAAGTGATTGTCAGGCATTCTTTGACATTGAAGGTTAAGACTTTTTTCTGATTTAATGTAGTTCATCGTCATGTTTGAGTTAGCCTTTTTGAAGCATAAAATGTTACCACTTTTAAATTGAAAATGTCAGGCCAGAATGAGTGAATGAATACACAAAACTATTAAAAAGTGTGGGGTCATTAAGTCATGTTCAACCAAGGCTGTTTATTCGATAAAAAATACAGTAAAAATAGTAATTTTAAGAAATGCTTATTACAGAATTGTTGATTGTTTGCAGAAGAAAATAATAATCTTACTGAATGGTAGTGTTTGTATCAAGGTTATTATAGTTTTGAATTTTTGAATTAGTTTTATTTTAATATCGTTTTCAAATTTGCTATACAATTCAGTTTAGTTTTTATTAGTTTCATGAATATTTTGTTAGTTTTAGATTAGTTTTTATTTTGTGAACACATTTTTAGTTTTTATATAGTTTAGTTTCAGTTTTAGTTTCAGTTTTAATTCAAGTTTAGCAGAGTCAACAGATCACTTCCAGTGCACAGGTCCAAGAAAGAGGTTGGCATAATTTAACCTTATAGCGAGGCAAACATCTAGCGACACAAAATTAATGCATGCTGAGATTGATTAGATGGTAAAAGTATACAAATATACACCAAAGGAAGGAATTTTTCTACACAAGTTTTGCTTAATGTCATATCTAATGATGTGTGTTGAGATATTTAATATGAAAATAAATGAAAGCTAATTTGGTTATAGTAGATGTCTTTTTTTTCTTATTTCTGATTGCTTGTGTTACATGAGAAAATAAATACGTTTGCCCACCTGATGTAACAGATTTAATTAGGGCTGCAACAACGAATCGATAAAATCGATTATTATCGATTATGAAAATCATCGACAACGTTTCTCATAATCGATTAGTCGGGTCCGCCCACAGTGCACGTCCAACTTCAGCCGGTTGCTCAAATTACAGCTCTAAATAACGTATTTCTATGGACAAAATGCATCTCAAAATAGTGGAGGAAACAGAATGAGATGCTGCGGGAGAAGTACGTGATCCATTTTGCATGATAATTCTTTATTTTGAGCTTTAAGTTAATGCATTAGTGTAAAGGTTTGCCCTGTCAGGCGCTGTGACAGATGCGTGTGCGTCCTCAAAACATATCCGTCCATTGCGTCCGCAAACATATCCATTGCACTGAATTATCTGTTGTTGAAAGTTAATTTAAGGTTTAAAAGTCAACATGCAGTGTGTATATTTTATGAGAGTAGGAACTTTAAAGGGATAACAGCATGTAATTGTCTGAATATAAATATAAGATTCTCCATAACCGCCTTTTACAGGATAAAGAAATGACAGTAAAACATGACTGTGATAAAAGTTCCTGCAGAACATTCCTCTCACACCGTGTCTTTATTATCATTTACATTTTTAAGAGTAATGTATGACGATTGTATGACATCCAAGTACGGCGAGAGAAAGCATTAGGAGACGACTCTTATAGCACTCGCAGTACTTTGATGACACACACCGATCGGGTCTAGCTGCGCTGCTTTAAGTCAAACACATCTAAGCGGTCTTCAGAGAAAGCATCATGTTGGCACGCTGCTATGTTGCCAAGTCCGCAGTTTGCAGCGGGTTGTTTTCGTGTCCGCGGGTCTTTTATAACATGCGGAATTGACGAGCTACGCGTAAACAATATTCGGGTTGCGGGTTCTCCTGTAGTGGGCGGAGCTAATGCGCAAACAGTAATCTCATTGGCCGGTGCTCACCTATCATCGCCCCTGTTTTGATTTCAGCGAATCAGTTCGAGCGAATGCAGACGACCTGATTAATATTCATGAACCCAGCAGCTCAATAATCCTTGGTGCGTTTTATATGGTTATTAATAGTACAATTCGCGGTATGTTATCAGTATTATTTGTAGGTTTTTCCCCCTTTTTTATAGAAACACTAAATGACAAACAATATCTTAAGCACCACCACCAGTCCTAAATTCAGACAACATGACAAATATGCATTCATGCATGGTTATTCTAAAGTTCTATCATCATATAATGATAAATTATCATACTATCATATTTTAAAGTTTGACTGAAATAATCAATTGAATTTGATAGGTGTCTCTCACATTGTCCCACAAAAACATTAAAATGGTGTAGATTAGTGTAACGTTTTATAATAATAATTTATTCTATTTGGAGACCATTTCATTTATTTAACATATTTAATATTTGGGCATCCAAGTTATTTGACATATTTTAACCTTTTTTTTAAGTAACAATAATTACTTTCCCTGGTAATTAGTTTATTTTATAACGATGTAACTCGGTTAGTATTTGTGAGAAGTAACTAGTAATATAACAAATTACCTTTTTAAAGTATCGTGCCCAACACTGCACACTATACATTGATTTATTGTATGTCTTTGATTAATAATGAATATGAAGAGCTTTAAAAAAAAAAATGCGTATTAAATCGTAATATTGGTAAATTTGATTATTTTCTAAAATCGTTTAGTCCTAATTTCAACTATATTCACAAATACAATGCTTAACAAATTTATTAAAACACATTTATGTAAGGTTTTTAACAAATTATGTAAGGTTTGTGCCACTGCTGCTCTAACAGCATTGGTGATTACCAAAATCATGTTTAGCTTTCTGTATTGGGTAGTCCTCCAAAATGTAAGCTCTTTAGTAACAGTAGTAGGCTATTTCTAATGCTATAATATAATTATTGCTGTTATCTTTGACAGAAAGGCAGAGCACTTGAATTTTTCAGATACCCAATTACAGTCAAAAGTACATAAACAATGCAAGCAAGGATGCAAGCTGTTATGAGGCCATTTTGTTATTATAAATACTAATTAGTTGTTTCTGTTTGTAATTTGCCCAATAAATGACAATAACATTTTAAGATTTAAACAATTTTTGACAGATTCCTAAAATATTAGTTTCTCTTTATGACAGGTGGTTTAATAAATGAAGCACTGTATGTTTTCATAGCATTCCGTGTGTTTGAAGGACATTGAGCAGAATGTGGAATTGTGTGTATTTTGTCAATAAATAACATAATTTGATTTAATCCGATTAATCGATTAATCGAAATAATAATCGACCAACTAATCGATTATCAAAATAATCGTTAGTTGCAGCCCTAGATTTAATGCGGATTCAGTTTGGGCCGCGACTCGCAGTTTTTATCAAAAGGTTCTGGTCTAATACATAAATAAATTAGTGCTGCTGTTGGATAAAGGGTCGGGTGTTCTGTAAAGTACTGCTGGTGCACGTTTACCAAATAGGACCCGTGCAGGACTCTGCTTTAAACTGCTTTGCGTCTCCATCAGATAACCACAGGTGCGTGATGCGCCATTTACAGGCATTTACCTAAACCGCCACACAGCTCATATATTTTTCCGCCAAGGGGTGAGAGATTATGAAAATTATTATTTATTTTTGATAAATATTTTATTTCAGTTAGTTTTTCAAGAATTATTGTTAGATTTGTTTAAGTTTTTCAATTATTTAGATTTTTTTTTATTTCAGTTTACAAAATTGTTTTTTCATCTATCGTTTTCTTCTTAGTTTTAGTCTTCGTTTACGAAAATAACCTCAATATCTGTAATGCGTTTAAATAAAACTAAATGACACATCTATGATAGTCTTTCATATTATCATTCCATCAAAATCTGCCAGACCCTGCAGTTGTTTTTCGCTCTTAATAGTAATTTTGTTGAGTTACTCTGGCCACCTAGCTCACAGCTATGGTGTTTAAGATTACAGAGTGATGGAGACATTGGTTTATCTTTGAAGGTGCTGCTAGTCCATGACATTTTAACTTAATTCTGTCTGTGGATCAGGTTGCTCATTTGGCTCAGCACAAAACCATAATTGACTAGAACACATCCGCTACCAAGTCTCTCTCTCTTTCCTCTCGCTATTTTTCTTCATCTAATTTAAATGCTAAAATCACAATGTACACATTCTCTCAACCTCTTTTTCCATAAGGGTGGTCCTCCATATGCTTCTGATAATCTCGTTTTCTTCATCTCTAGACAAGTGGTGTGCCCCAAGGCTGACCCTTGGGCCCACTTTAGTTGATTAAAATCTCAAGTAAACCTCTGATTCCCCAGTTAAAGATCAAATTCTACTAATGCAAGTAGTGCCCATTGCTAATCCATGGACAATGTGGTACCATATCTTTTCATTAACTGAGTCGCACTTCAAAAAAGCAACCCTTAATGGAGTTGTACACATCTCCTTCATCTCTTGGGAGCCATTGTTACTGGCTGATTGTAAAGCCCATTTCTCCAATTACTTCAGACCTCATGGAGATTGTGTAGCCATTGTACTCTCTTGCCCCATCAGGCTAACCACTTGTCCTAATCCCACTGTGTTGTCTATTTAAGGCCAGGAAATAAGAGACCCGAGCTGACTAGAGGTAATCTAGGACACCAACTGCTTAGCCTGGAAAGCCGTCCTTGTTTGTTTACCGCCCAGTCTCTGCCTAATCAGCGTTACAGTTGCCCACCGGGGCAAGATGAGAGGTGGGGGAGGGCTATGATTATCTCTGATGTAATATTATGTTTCATATGCTTGATTAGTTGGGCCTAATTAACTAAAGCTCTTCTATGGTGATTATCAACCCAGACAAATGCCAGGTGTCATTTGGCAACAGTGTCGGCTTAATCAAGATTACATTGCAGAAATCCTTTAATCATTCATAAATCATTCAAATAATTTTGTCTTGTTTGATAAACAGCAGTAATTGGATTTCAGATCTGTATGGAAATGCAAAAACAAATTTGGAGGAAATGGAATGGAGCAATTTTTCACGATGAAACCGTAGCGTCAGATAATTTCTTCTGTATTTTTGTGACATACATTGAAGTGTAATGATTATTGAAAAATGTGTGGTGGTGGAGGGACTATTTTGGTTCAGTTATAACTCAAATTAAACATTGAGGTCAAAACATTAAAAAGAAATGTACACGAATGAATTGCTCACAATAAGATATATAACATGCATTTAGAAAATATACGGTGAAGTTTAATTTCATGCGGACTGAGTCAAATTTAAATTCTATAAAAATCTATCCAAGATCACACTTACTCTTTTGTTGCTTTGGGAATAGAAGTATAGGTGTGTTAATAGCAGGTCTGATTATTCCAGTATATTTGAGCGTATTCGACCAGAAGACCATTGACTGTGTTTATGACGCAGACACTTGGCTGTCAATCTGCATTTTTATGGAGGATGTGTGTGGACAGGACTCGCTGTCAAAATGTTGTCAAATCAGTGCCGACAATGCCAAAATAAGCCGTTAAAGTCCTATATAGATGGTATGTGTGAACATAGCAACATTGTCACGCACGTTTGAGCACGTACAGGATGCTCTGAGGTACTCTTAGAAGTCTGCTTTCTAATAATTTGACCCATTCACAGAATTTGACGCTGTTATATTAACCGTAAATTATGAACTGAGATATCTTGAACAACTGCATAAATTGTGCATTCAACACCAAATTCTTCCTAAATTTTTTGTATCCTACTATATTTCCTGTTTCAAGGGCTGTTTTAGTGACATTCTGGTGTCGAATAATTGGTATGTTTTAACAAAAGTTAATCCAGTAATTTTACAGGAATTGAATGTATATGAAAGTAGCTAATCTGTTGGAGAAAGAGAACCCGACACTTTTTCTTACCGTGTCAACGAGACTAAAGAAACCATTGTGTACTTGGAGAGGCCCTGTAGTGAGACTGAAAGGCTTCAAGTATCTCAAGGTCCACATCTTAGAGAACTTTACATGGACCACACACACCACAGCTTACTTAGGGAGGCTCAATAGTACCCCTAACTTTGGCGCCTGGGGATGTTTAGGATGGCCCACGATTGTCTTTGTAAAGGTACACTATGGAAAGCATTCTCCCAGGTAGATCAACGGCAAGTTCTGCATAGTAAAGTGCTAGAGTATTGTGGGTGCTTATCAGACCATTTAATTGTATATTTATAGTTTAAGATTAAAATTGAAAAAGCTACATTAAATTGTAATCTTAAAAAATGTATCAAACTCACCCATGAAATTAAATTCTAAATAAAATACAGTTATCTGTCATGGTTTGAAGTCTTTATTTCCCTTTTTAAGCCCGTCTTGATGATTTATCTGCTTTTTTAGTTGTCCTGAAGCAAGCATGCTTCAGTTTGCACAATGAATATTAGATCTCCATATTCAGTAGTCCTCAGAGGCCGAGACAAGCAGACAGAGTGAATGAGAGCAAGACGTGAGATTACACGGGATTGGGTTGCCAAGTTCCTGCCCAAACTGTGCAAAAACATTATTTGAGTATCTGGTTAACTGAGAAAACAGAGAGACATTAATCATGTGACCGGCACAAGATCCACAGCACTTAATTCAGTTGCAAATGCCCTGATTCACTTATTTAAACATTTGTTTGCAGTCGATTAACATTTACATTTTGTCTTTCTAGGAAGAGAACTCTGGGTCTTAATACTGGGTCAACATCCCAGAGAACACAGAACGGGCATCCCTGAATTCAAATACGTGGGCAACATGCATGGAAACGAGGTAATGCGGCTGTTTCATTTGGTTATTTATTGCAAAATATATTTATACTTTCACTAGGTCTTGCATTGTAAGCAGGACTTTTTGCGTGAACAGGTTTTATATCACGAACCGCTTCCAAAGGACTCAGTCTTGCATGCCTGTTTTCTTTAGATGGGGCTAAATTTGGAATTGGAGGCTTCTTTAAATAGATCCAGCTTTGCGTTTGTTTAGTTGTGTTTCTTGTTTGGGCAAGAGGGGGCCAGTGCTGGTCTGAAGGGGCGTATTTGGTAAGGGGTGTGTGGGAAAAAGGGTCTGTACACAAAAGCATTAGAGTCCGAGGAACCGGCCGGGACGCCAATGAAGAGCAGTGGACTGTGACCTTCACCGGATACGAAATTCCAAGGTGGGGTGTATAGGGGGATCTTTTCACAAATGTGCTCTGGCCCATGCCTATTGTGAATTCAGTACTTCCTGTCTTTGTGAGAGGGCTAAACTAGATTTGCCGAGGAGAAACTGTGGTTTGAATTGCTATTGGATGAATAGGCTGGGAGAGATTTTGGAGAGAAATTATTGGCTAAAATGTAAAAATACTTAATTTACTTTATTTTAAAAAGTACTTAATTATATCACAGATTAATTTGCAGTGATGATCATCCTTTTATGAACTGGTTTTATATAATAAGTGGCACATCCCCTTTGGGGAACTTCATCTCAAAAGAACTGAACAATTATTTGAAAAGTTTGTTTAACTGAATAACGCATGCATTTTACATCATGCTGCATTTTTATCCACCAGGGAAAATGATGTAAAGCTTGGAATTTTAATGTGACATTGATATCACAAACACAATAGGACAGAAGGATATACTGGAACATTTTAGTACGCTGTGTTCTGTTCCTTCAAATTAGTTTATTTTATTTTCCACTGTAACAATATGGAAAATACAACAAATACTGAACCCTTGTGATCAACTCTCCCAGTTTAATGAACATATTCCATAAATAATTTACTGGAATGTGATAAATAGGGATGGATATTATTCAAAAATGTTCAATAACAATACTTTGAGTTCGAGACCGTTTCCTGAACAATACCAATTTTATGAAATCAGATTTAACAAGATTACAGTATCTCAATATTTTTATTTTTTTAGCTTGTTGACATTTATACAGACTCAAAGCCTCATCTCCTAAGCCACTGCACAAAGGAACTAAATATATCAACACAATAAATCAGTGCAAATAGTTTTAATAAATAGTTTTCAGTTTACCAATCTGTTAGGCTACCTTTGCACTAGTGCGTGTTCATTTCAAAATGCATAGCTCAAACAGAATCATCATTTCTATACATTTATTCTAGGTTGTTAAAGACTTAAATAAAAAAATATTTATCCACTTTCATAAGTGGGTGTTTTATTTTCTTTCACCATATGTTTTATTATTCAATTCTGTGTTGTAGAATGTCTAATAATTTGAAAGCATAAAAACGGCATAGTTTATTCAAATTATTTGAAAGCATAAAAACAGCATAGTTTATTCAAATGTATTCTTAAAATAGGCTTATGAAATGTTTTCTTTTTCCTCAGAAATGCTATGTTCTGTATCTGGTTTTCAAATGAAAGCATAAAACATCAATTTAATTTATCTTTAAATTATTGAAAATCAAACTTTATTTATGTATTTTGGCAAAGAAAGGGGGTTTACTATTAAAATTAAAACATGGAAGAAATGTTGTGTGATCATTACTTAAAACAAAGTTTTAATAATTTTAATAGTAGCCTAGCCTAGTAGTAGCAGTATGAATATTATACTGAACAATATTAATATATTTCTGCCGCGGTGTCTTCCAAGTTTAACCGAACTTTTATTTTGACGGGTGGCCGTGAATACCTTTACAGTTCTGTGTGTATATGATATGACGCTAGTTTTACTCCAATCAAACGGTAAATGCTCATGAAGTGACTCTCAGAGCAGTTCTGAAGATGTTGTTCATGTATGTCCTCGTGTAGTGAGATGGCAGAAGCTGAAGTCACCGCGAGCGTCACGCGCTTCAGTCTGCGTGTAGTAAACAAAAGTGCGCGATATAGAGAGTAGACTGTTAGCAGTTCAGAAAAAACACTCTTCACCTTCATATGCTTTCATGTGTACCACTCGTAGCTACTGTACATTTCTTTAACGGCTTTTTAAATTTGGTCAGTCAAAGCATCACTTTTCTGGCAGCAGCTGCGGCTTCATGGTGTCATCTAATTAGACAACATCCTCTCTGGATGTTTAAAGAGGACCACTGTTCTAATCACGCAAATGCAAGGAAGACAGATGAACATCCATGATGGGAGGTGCATTTCAAATAAACATGTAAACTCATTACTCAAATTAGCCACATAAACATTGACCATCAGCATCCACGAGTCATCTCACGGTGAGATGTGCCAGACCTTTGATACACCACTAAAGTGCTCCTAAGATGGTCCGAGTCTCTTAATGACCCCATAAGACAGAACATGATCCTATTGTGTAAACCCGAATGGCAAAAAGTATCTTTAAACATTTAGCTAAAGCGAGCGTCCAGACGGTAAACACAGACAGGGCTAGTATGGATTACTGAGGGATGAAAGAGGAGAAGAGATGGGAATTATGCATTACATCAATGCAGTACTGAGAATAAAAGTAAATAATTACATTACTTTTGGCCCTTATTTATGAAACGGAACATACTAATATGTGGGAAACATTTCTACGTCTTTTATTTATTGCAACAATTGCTTCTTTGTATCTCTGTAGCTCCAGCATTAGCAACACCAAAGTTGTGTTTGATTATCAGTTTGATTTTATCGAGGAATGTTTCTTTAATGCACTTTAAGACACTTTGGATAAAAGCATCTGCCGATTGCATGAAGGCAAATGGTTTTATGTACCATTTGGACAATTTACTCTGCTTGTGTTTCACGATTGGCTACTGGGTGGTTGCATATTAGCAATGTTTGATGTGTTGCTAAATTATCCTAGGTGGTCGCTAGGGCGTTGTTCTGCTATATAGGGTGTGTTGGTAGATTTCTAACTGACGCTACGCAAAAGAGCCATAAGGCTGTGTCCAAAATCTCCCTAATAGTGCACTATTTGAAGGGACATCATTTTTATTTTAGTGCTGTACGAAAAAATAGTGGACATAAAGTGCACTTGTTCAATCCCATAATGCACTGCATTTCTGAGCATACAAACTATAACCATTCAACAGCTCGAATACCCATAATGCTTTGTGAGGATTGAGGCAAATTCATTCCTGTGTCTTGCCAGAAGATGCTGTCCACAGCAGAATCAGTTGTGTATTTTAAATCAGTTTACTTAATCTTGGTGTATAACAGATTTCAAGATCATTGTGTTATTATTGAAGCTTAACAGATATTCTAAGCACAGTGGTAGAGTTGGAGAGAGAGGGAAAAAAAATATGAGAAAAATGAGTCTGTGCAAGCTTCCTGCTAACATTTTGGAATACTCTAGGGTTTTATGCTTTAACATCCCAACTTGCGTAATAAATAGAATACTCTTGATTAGAATCATCTTTGGGGAATAACAAGACTTTTACAAGACTTGTTTTTTTTATCTGCTTTTCTTGTATTGGTAGGTAATTGATTTGCATGTAAACCAATAAAACAGGTTATTTAAATAAACTAAATCAACTTTTTGTAGTTATTATAATGATGTGTACTTTTAAATGTGCCTAGTGTCCAGATTTACTCACTGGATTTCATTCTCTCCGGCACACCATGTTAGTAGACTACTTGTGTAAAAATACAGCCATTTTTAATTCGGGCCCTATGAAATCAGTTTTATTTATTTTTTTCCCCAAAATCGGTTTACATTTTTTTTTGCACATTGTTTTTATTTATTTTTATTCCGTTTTTATTTCCACTACATTTTATCTAGACCATTTTGATGCTTAAGTAAAATTGTATTAATTTTATTGGTTTCGTTAAATATAATAATCCAAAGCATTTCTAATAATTTTTTTTAAATATTTTCTTTTCTTTTTTTAAATAGTTGTGTATTTACTTTTTTTTCTGATAATTGTATTATTATTAGTAGTAGTAAATACTAGCACTACTTTATATATTTATCAAATATTTTAATATATTTCTGTCACAGTTTCAAGTTAAACCAAACTTTTATTTTGTTGGGTTTCTGCAAGACCTTGAAGTTTTTCTTTGTAAATTATGTACATTTTTCTCAAAATAAACAGTAAAATACTTGTTATACACTCCTTTTGTCCAACAAGTGAAAATCGTAAATGCATTTAAGGTTTAATTTATGTCTTTAGCATAAATTAATATCAAGTGTAGGAGCTATAGTAATAGTGATGCTTGCAATTAGTGCATCATTCTTATTTGTGCTAGTATCTTTGGTATTATCATGTGAATTGTGCATTATTTTGCATAAAAACAACAGATTTCATTATGTAACCAGAGGCATGCACAGGAAGTTGAAGTCCGGTGAATGTGTAACACGGGGTCAGATGACCTTCAGCTGTTAAGTCAGTGCAGTGTGACTGACTTGTCTTTTTCCAGCTCTGGTTTTACTTCTATCTTAAATTATTCCTCTGCACGCTGCTCCGGCCAGACCAGACCCGGCCCACCGGCTGCATGAAAGCGCGATTGTGAATATACAGACCACTCTGAGTCCAACCGGAGCTTTTCAACAGTGGCTCCTTTTTTCTGCTCTCACTCTTGATTTGAATCTCAATCTTATTTAAGGATTGTAAAAATTAAGGAAGTTATGGCGAGCCAGAATTTGGGTGGTCTTGACAAGAAGCTTGGAGTATCATGTGTATCTGTTTATCTAGGACTATTCTCCTGTTGTCTACGTGCCAACTGAGAGACACAGGCTGCACACGAATGCCAACTTAAACAAGCAGCCCACGTGCCTCAGGAATCAGAAATAGATCCATAAATATTCTCCTCTTGTTTAGTCATTTAATTCACTACAGTTTTATAGGCTTGTCAGTGAAGTTAATGTGTTTCTAGACTCACAACTCCAGATTTTTTTTAACATCAGTATTTAGCAGAAGTCTGGACATTTTCATGTCCACATGATATCATTAATCTGTTTTAAAAAAATCCTTAAAATATCCAATAATAGGCATTTCAATATTATTAAATAGCATTACACTTTTGTACGATTTCCGCAAATGCTTAGTTTTGTGCGCAGTATTAATTCACATTCAAGTCAGCAGTCTAAAACGGTTTCATATTTCACAATCACTTCAACAAAACATTTCACAACATGAAGGATAGATGTCAGGAATCTACAGCACTCAGCCAGATAAACTCACAGCAGTTTATTATGACAGCGAAATCCTGTTCGAATGTGGTTGCCTTCTTAAATTATTAAGCTGGAGTCCTCTACCATTTCCTCTCTCACAGGTGTTTTACTTCACCAACAAGTGTAAGCTTGGCCTTATATGTATCCCCACAGGTGTGAGAGATCTGTCTGTGCCCTCACACATGCTGAAATGTTTTGGTGCGAGCATCAGGGCGCCGTATGAAGCTCATCATGTTTTTCAGGCCTGGCGTTGGGCCCTGTGATCACGTCTGGAGCGCTGATGGGACTGAGGGTGTGCCGTTTGTGTTGGTGTGGGTCTTTTGAAGCGTAAATGGTAAACAGTTCTTAGATCTTCTCCTAGTTCGCTGTTTTCCCTTACAATAGATGGACACCATGCAAATTGAATGTTAAACAAAAACCAAACCACATCAATAAAGTTTCATCCACTTCAATGAACTTTGTAAGCGAAATGTAATGACACATCAACATATAACCGCTAAATAAAGCAATTTGCAGTAATCTAAACTATAAAATGACAAGTACAATGTTTAAGAACTTCTAAGATGTCAATGAGACGTTACGGTTTCCCCAGAACAGTATAATTGCTGCTGAAACAGATGTTTGTTCTGAGATGAGTCAGTGAGTAAGTGCTGATGGAGACTGGAAGAGCTAGAGGACTAAATATATCATCATCAGTGGAGGTTTTAAGCTCTTGGTTTAGTTTCAGTTTTCAGTTTCAGTTTCATTTTTATTGTCATTGTACACAAGATACAACGAAATTGCAAAGCCTCTGCATAAGGTGCACGATACATAATAGACACAAAACTAAAAATAAATGTGCATAATAAAAAGTGATTTACAATTAAAAAAAAGTTAAGCTAAGACAAAAAAAAAATGAGGAAATTAGCATAAACAGAGTTGCTTGTATATATAATTAAATTCTAATCAGTCGCAGCTTGTCAAACTGATTATTACACTAATATGAGGTAGGCTTCTGGGTATGAATAAAACTATTTAGAATGAGAATATAAAAACATTGCACAAAAAATTGAGATATTTCACTGGAATATAATGAATGCTGTACTCACTAACGGAATAAAGATATAAAGATGTTGCACTAAGAGTGGAGATTGCACAGAAATATAATACACATAAATACACATTGTGCTGAGTAAAATGTCAGTGCATTTGAGTGTTCAGTGCATGTTTGCATTCAGTGTAATTATAGCTCTGGGGAAGAAACTATTTAATGTAACTATTTTAATTATAAAATTTAACTAATTTAACTATAAATTACAGAATTTGCTTGTAGATCTTATAGAGCAAGTTAAGGCTGTGCAATTAATTGAATTTGATTAACATGCGCATCTCGACATTAAAGCCGGTTCCGTGATTTGGGTAAATCACCATTGACAAGACACCTGTGGATGAGCAGTTTTCTTTGTGGGTGTCTGTCTGCTCACATCAGATGAGATCTCACAAGCTGTTATCACACTGATGAGCTGAGCTGAAGTTTAGCGAGCCCCAGAATCCTCAGGTCCTTCTCACCTGTCACAGATGCATCACCGCCTGGTTTGGAAACATACACGCTGTTGCAACACTCCATGGAGGTGAGCTTCCCTCCCTCCAGGATATCTACACCAGGCGGTGTACAAGGAAAGCCGGAGGATTATCAAAGACTCCAGCCACCCGTCCCACAGACTGCTCTCTCTGTGGCCCTCAGGGCGACGTTTCCGCAGCATCCGATCCCGCACTAGCCGACTGAGGGACAGCTTTTTCCCCCAGGCTATCAGGCTAATGAACAGTCAGAAATAACTCATCTACATCACACTCCCACTCACACAACATGCCATGCACTGCACTTTAACACAGTTCAACTGGACTACACGCACACACTGCACTAACACAACCTATCTGCTATCACTGGACACCATACAATGCACATCCACGACACTGCATATGCATAACCTGTTGCACCTTCACATTATTACTATGTATAGACTACATAATGTATAGTGTACATAATGTAGATGTGCCCATACGGTGTATAATGTGTAGTTGATAACTAAGTATGTATTTATAGTACACTATGTGTACTGAGTATATGTATGTGTATTTTGCACATTGTCTTCTGTACAGTCTGTAAATATGTACTGTCCATATGTAAAAATTATTATTATTTTTTTTTTTTGCACTGTCTGGAGCACGCTCTTAAGAATTTCACTCACCAAGGCACTTGTGCTGTGATGATGTGACAATAAAAGTGATTTGATTTGATTTGAAATCTCCATCACCTGTTTTCAGATAGATCGGCAGTTAATACAGTGAGTTGTAGTTCACTGACAAGATAGGACATATCGCAGACGAATCGCCTTCGATAATGAACGCAATATTGCGTTGCTTGTCAGTGAACTATGGCTTTGTGTATTAACTGCCGCTCCATCTGAAAACAGGTGATGGAGATTTACTGCTAATCAAGAAATCAGCTTTACTGTCGAGATGTGCATGTTAATCGAATTCGATTAATTGCACAGCCTTAGAGCAAGTACTTCTTTCATATGGACTTGAAATCCAAATCAACTGATGAAGGAACAGGAAAATCTGAAAAGACCTTTAAATCATAGTATCCCACAAATTTCCTCCAATAAAACCTTTACAAATGAAGAACATTGTCATGTAAGCGGATGTGGTCTAGTTGACCGAAGTCTAATCATAGACAGCTATAAGCTTTGTCTAGTCATATGCAGAATTTTTTAAGATTAGAACAAAATTCAAACAATAAAAGAAAAATAAATAATTTATTATAAAAATAAAGTATGTATTTAGTTTGAAATGTATGCATTTTATTTGTTTATTTAAATAACGTGTATTTACTCTTTATCTACTTATGTATTTACCTATTGAGCTAATTTATTATACACTATATCATTTTTATTTGTATATGTGTGCATGTTTTTCTTTGTGGGTGTCTGTTTTTATGAGTGAGATTGTTACAAGCTGTTATCACACTGATGAGCTGATGTCTGCTGCGGTCTGTTTCAGCTGTCACAGATAACAGTAATCATACACGCTGTTAGACGCAGAGTGCAACACTCCAGGACAGAAAGTTTAAATCATAACTCTACTGGTTTGTACTTGTGCTTCATAATCACAGGTCTCACAGTGTCGCAATGTGTGTGTGACGTGCACTTTAACCACAAAGTCTCACTAAGATATAGTTTCCATGAAAAAGGATTGCCCACGGGACAAATGGAGCCAGTTATTTTTCAGAAAGAGTACACAGTCATCCACACCAGACCAATACTATCTGTAGTCGCAATGCTTGCCATGGGGTCTTACAGTATATGAGCGCCTCTGGCTTCGGGTTCTGTTAGTAGTTTTTGGTATAGCTGCTCCTATAAGTTGTTAATAGCAGTGCAAACACTCCACACCACATCAAAGCACCCTGATGGCCTGTGACGTCCAGAAGAGACCACAATGATGTAGCATGAATGATCCATTCAGTGATGTCTTCCCAGGAAAGGAAAAGTTCATTTCCTGCTGAAGATACTGACATCTCTTTTAAGCATGACACATACTAATGTAAATACTGATTCAGTTAGTGTGAATTTCAGTTGGAAAGTTAATAAAATGGATCATTTAGATTCCCATGTCCTAAACTTCAATCTTAATTTGAGGTGTGTCCTAAGTAGCTTCAACTGTGATTAATAAGACAATTAGACAGTCAGTTACTTGATTTCCATTTTGTTGGGCATTCTGGGTAACCTGTCCCACTGCATTATCTCGGTGGTCTGTAAGGACCACCCATTGGCTCAACGCCGGAATTCAATGGCGTAGGCAAAGGTAAAATGCATGTTGTTCTTTTACTTGCACTTCTGCAAAGCTCACTTAATTTATCAAGCTTTAGTGTCAATTTGACTCAAGCTCCGAGTTTAATCTGACTCCAAACAAGGATTTTGAAATTGGACACTTGAAGTTGATTGGATCAACATAATTGTGATGTATTTGTTGTTTTTTAGATATTTTTCCCCCATCAGTGTAAAAAAATTACTTGTCACTGGCAACTATGATGGTGTAAATTTGAAGTCACTTTTGTCATATTTAATTGGTTTAATTTTTTTTAATATTTATTACTATTTTTGTGTATATTTCTTTTTTAATGAACATAGCTGTTATCATGCTGCTTTTTTCAGTTGCTTATTAAAAATAAACCACTAAAGGCCATGCATTACAGTAAGTTTACTATGCTTTTACCATGTGACTTTGTTTGTTTTTGACTGTATTTGTTTCTGTACTCAGGCTGTGGGCCGTGTGCTACTGCTTCAGTTGATCGATTATCTGACCAGCAGTTACCTGGGTGATCCAGTGGTGACACGCTTGTTGAACAGCAGTCGCGTACACATCCTGCCATCCATGAACCCGGACGGCTTCGAGTCATCTGCCCGGGAATGCACGTATACAATAGGCCGGTAAGTGTGAGCGATATGCTAAAGCTATTAACAACGGATAGCATGCACAAAGTTTACCATAGGCATATGGTTAAAATCTGGACTTAAGAAACGATCAATGAGCCATCAACATTAGGTCCTTAATTTGTGTACTTATTGCATACATACAGGGATAGTTCACCCAATAATGAAAACTATTTTTATTTCCGAATGTTGAAACATGTATAGGCTACTACCTTGTGACGTTTCTAGTCTCAGATCTACTAGGGACAATGTGGTGTACAGTTTGATTCTGAGTGGACTGGGTAGAGTTTGTACATTGAATAAAAGGAGAATCAGTTTTTCCATAAACACCCTTTAACATCCAGATGAACAAAATAATTTGTTCCTTCAAAAGTTGAATTCATTTTGCTGCAAGGAATTCAGAGCAGTTTATTTACAAGTTGTCAGTGCCTGTAATGGTCTGCCCAGAAAAATCATGTCTCAGATGAGATGTTTAGAGATACAGCATGCTTTTCCCACAAATCATACAAAACCTTGCTGATAAGCAGGATACAAAAGCCGAAAACACTCGTCTTATCTGGCATGAGGGATCTTACTCGCACATACAGACGCCCAAAGATAAACATCCATTATAGCAAACAGACTGGTACATATTTTTCCTGGAGGAAAGGGGTGTCATAAGCCCTGAAGCAATGGAAAATAACTTCCTTGGTCTGTCGCCACAACCTGCTGATAAACAAAAATGTACCCATGTGGAAAAATGGTGAAATCTCCAATCGGAAGATATGAAATCACCTATCTGGATCACTGAGTTTCATTCATCCTGTGGATTTAACAATCTGGCTTTTGACCAGACGTGCCAACCGGACAACAAAATGCTGTACACTGTATCACTTTGGTGTCTTCTGATTTTAATGATACCACTCAAAGACAAATCTGCACCTCGTGTTGTCCTTTTTTGTTTAGAGAAACTAGATGTAGACGGGTTGAATAGAGGCAAGACGTGGGAGTTCCCATTGGGTGATCTCAATCTGTAATCACTCCGTATGATTAGAAATAAAGAGAACTTAATCCTTGAATACATAAATGTTTTGTTAATTATATTACGTAACAGGTTTTAGTGCACAATGAAACAGCATTTGTGAAAATTGTTAAAAATGTAGTTTTGTTTTTTTGCAAATGAACTCTTAATTTGCTTTTAGCCACTAGCAGGTGTTTTGCTTTGTTCTAGAGAGAAGTAGGTAGATATCTATGGAAGCCTGTTTATGCCACTGAACAAAAAATAAAACAGGTAATTGTGACTCTTACAATTGTGACTTTTTTTTTGCAATTGCGAGTTTAGATCTTACAATTCTGACTTCATTTCTCACAATTGTTTATAACTTTCAATTCTGAGACAAAAGTCAGAATTGCAAGATGTAATCGGAATTGTGAGGGGGGAAAAGTCACAATTGTGAGAGAGAAAGTTTTTTCAAAAACTCAATTGTGATTGTGAGGTGACATACGGCCAAGCATGGTGACCCATACTCTGAATTCGTTCTCTGCATTTAACCCATCCAAAGTGAACACACACACTGTGAACACACACCGGAGCAGTGGGCAGCCGTTTATGCTGCGGCACCCGGGTATCAGTTAGGGGTTCAGTGCCTTGCTCAGGGGCACCTCAGTCGTACAACATTTTTTTTATTAGTTATTTTCAGTGGCAGAAATGGGCTTCCATAGATATCAGCTCTGTTCTTAACCCTAGTGATATTTTAGAAGTGATTAATGAGATGTTTGTTTATTTTTCTTACATTTCAATTAATGAAGAAGGTTGTTTCAGACAGCAACCTTTTTGCTCTCCAAAACTGCAAGTTAAGTTCATGTCTATGCACACTTTCTAGTATGTTTAGTGTCAAACGTGTAATTTTATATTTATTGTAGTTATTGTTTCATGAGGGAGTTGAGGATACCTAGCAATGCCAACTTGAAACCTGTGATGATCCTTGAGAAGAACCCCTTCTTAAAATATAAAGGAAAATATAATTGTTCTAAAGCCAAATCAAATGGTTAATCTACTAGTTAACAGCATATTGTTCCCTACATTAGTCCCTAAAAAGGAATAGAACAGCTTGTCACTGGTAGTATTCTTAAAAGGGACTACTTTTTTATCTTAACCACTATTGATGGGACGCCTGGTTCCTTTCACGAACCGGTTCTTTCTAACAGTGTTTCACTGAACCGGTTAAAAACATTATTCACCTGTTCTTTTACATTGTCACGTGATGCCATCAATTATATCATCCTGGCGGATAAAAATGCACTCAAACATTAAACACATATTTTTTATTATTATTATAACTTAAATAATAATCATTATCATCTTGGGATTTTTACATTAACATTTTACATCTGCACACAATGTGCAAACACTGATGTGCAAACATGGATGTTTTACATGTTTTATTAAATTAATTATTGTATTTATTAAATAAACTTACTTCACCTAATGCGCTCCCTCCTTTAACTTTGAAAGTTTTATAAACCATTCATTGTCTCCTATCTTTACAATAAAACAGTGATAGGACAGTAATTAAGTTAAACAAAAAAAAATATTGTTATTCTTTCTAATGTTTCTAGATGCATAAGAAACATGCATACCCCGCTGACCCCTGAGTAGATTGCTGGATAAGTTTGATTAATTTTCATCAAGCCTTGTTTAGTTGCAATTTCGGCAGTATATATAAATGAACAAAGTTTGTTATTTCTCAGTGTTATATGCACCAAGGTGTTTCTCAGCGAAATTCAACATAATTTTGCGTCATTCGGCAGCATTTTGCTGACAAATAACCTCAGACTTTTGGCAGCTCTGGAGATTAATTTTTAAACTACAGATCAAACTTCTGCCTTTTGCATTCCCGCCCACACAGGGGTAGATAGACAAGTTTTATTAAATTCATTAGTGTCCATTAGTGTTAAATTACTACTTGAAACTTTTTCAGTGAATTAGTTAAGTTATAAATATATCCATTTTGAGGTTATCAGACCAATGACAAGATGTTCTACTTGAGTTTATCACTGTTAAAGGAATGTTTCAAGGCATTACATGCATGACACAAATAATGCATACTTATATGAATAATCCGCATAGATATTGTTTCAAAGCAACTATATTTCATTACATTCACACTTAATTCTGTTTTTAAAACACCTGTCGGAAATCATAGGTGATTGAGTCGTATCAATTTTGTTAAAGGTTACATTGTTATATACCGATCTGTGAGCCACAGAGGCTGTTAGTGAAGTGATAAAATTGAGCTCAACATTATGCAAAAGAGCAGTCGCACAGTCCTGTTAGAAAATAAATCCTGTTAGAACAACAGCCAACTGACAGCACAGCAACTTGGCAACCTGCCACAATTAAATCTCTGTAAGTGTGAATGAACATTTAAAAAGTAGCTGCATTTATAGGCAGTTGACAGTGAAGCAACCCACTAGGTTTTGCAATGGAGGCCGTGTGAGACAAGTTCAGTCATATGTCCAACTCTGTAAGCCCCAACATTTTGGAGACACACCAGATCTCATCTAGAAGCCACATCCTTGAATACAAACCATCCCTCTCCTGCAGCCTGAGACCACATAAGCGCTCCTGCTCAGATGGGGCGCAATTTAAAACAGATCTAATCTGGATTTGATGATATGGTGGGCAAGCTCGGAGAGAAGGATATTGAGCAAAAGCGAGCGAGCATGCTACAACAGCAGCCACGCAGCTGTGCACATTGACGATGATGACGATGGTATTTTTTACTGTGGTTCTCTTATTGCCGTGGCTTTCAGTACGAGCTTCCTGTGAGGTTTGGCAGCCCTGCATGTACCACCATTCTCAACCAACTGAAACAAACAACACAATCCGTCAGTCCCTGCCACTGTCTCTTATTTTGATCCAGCGGAGCTCAACCTACGACTTTTCACATGAGGAACAGTTGGGAAGCACAAGCAAATGAACTGTTTTGATTCCATTTCTGAATCAGGTTACTTAAACAGGTCATGAAATGCAGTGTCAGATTTTTATCAAGATTAGTTCATAAAGTTTACCATGTGTTTTGTACTAAAACAGGTCAGATATTTGTAGAAATTATCAGCCATCTTGCAACGTTTCTTTGCTTCATTCTTCAAGTTGTACTTGAAACATTTTATCTCAAATGCTTCCTCCACTCCATCCTCCCATTGTACTGTAAGCTCTTCGAAATATGCCAGTTTTGTAAACGTTTTGTAATCGCAATATCTGTGTGAAACACCAGTTGTTGTTTTTTTGTTTTTCATATTCCTCCAGTCTTGAGCAGAATGCTTGACTGCTCTAGACTGCTTGCATCTTTTGTTGTCATGGGGGTATTGGAGGTTGACCGGCTGGTGTGAGATAGGAAAACCCTACTGATGATTGTAGAGAAGCATTTGTGGTAGTTTACCTCTGTTCCAAGACTGATGCCAGCTGTTTTAGAACTTGATTATGCTGCCACATATAATGCCCTTAAGTGAGGCTTGTAGCTCATCCTGGTCATATGTGTCTCCGGGATAAATCTTCTCCCAACAGCTGAGGTTCTGAGGTATGGGTGAGAGATCATAGGTGGCTCTGATGAGAAAGTTCAGTTTAGCTCAGCTGAGGTTCCTCCATTTCCCAGATATCACACCAGCTGAATTTTATATTTTCTAGGTTCAACCAGTTAGTCCCTTGACCCTTGGCCACTGAAATGGCTTTAGCGTTTCGCTCTGGATCCTCCTGCCTCCTCATCTCCCCCACCACGAGCTGTCTCTTCTGCCTTGAAGTTGCCTTATACCATTGATTATATTTTGGGATGAGCCCAAAGCCTGCTCTCCCTTGTTGGACTTGAACAACCAAATCCATAAAATTAAGAGCTGACCTTTTATCTTGCACGACTTCAATTGGATTCCACTTTTTTTTCCTGCTGCCACCCGAGTAGCTGCTATTCAAATAGCAATGGCAGTCTTCAGTCAGTGAGGGTCATAACCACTCTTGCTTTAGTACATTTGAATTCTTCCACCAGATTTGCGATGGGTAGTTGCAGTTTGCCATTCCCGTACAGTCCCACAGCACTGTGGAAGTCCTAGCCACTGTTTGACTTGTGCGCTTATCACCCTCTCAAGCTTTTCCACTTTGCTTAGGTGAATCTTGTACTCTGTTAAAGGAGTCTTGGGAGTATGCCAAACTGTAAAAGGCAGCAAGGTCTTACTGATCTGATTTATGTGCATGGAGGTATCTTTTTGTAGTTGTTCAATCTGCCCAGTCTCTTTGAGCTTGCATCATACCATCTACCCAAACCTTTCACTGGCTTTTCTGAAACAGTTGATACAGGCAAATCCATCACTGTGAAATCTTTGATCTGTGACATTAACAATGGAGATGCGTATACATTTACTAGGCTTGATTTTCATCCTCCCCTATGTTATGTTTTGATTAATCTTTTCTAGAAGCCTTTTGGTGCCAGGGACTGTTGTCATACGCGTTGTTTTATCATCCATAAAGACTCATATTGCTTATAAACTGCTGACCAAACTGTAGTTGTTCCCCTCCTGCAAGCTGCTGAAGGCAAAATTGCAAATCTAGTATGTAATGGAGTTTGATATTATTGTAGGAACTTTTAAAGAGCTCAAAAGCTGTCCTCAGGAAATAATTGAGGAACTGATCCAAAGGCGTTGGCCAGATCAAGAAACAAGTGCAGTTCCTTTCCATCTTTTTTTAGCTGAATTTGATAGCCACTCAGGCATGTCATTAAAAATCATGTGTATTTTCCCCAAAATGTCTATGTATGCATTGTTTAATCTCCAAGGTACACATATCTAGTAATTGTGCAGTTAATTCTCATTTTATTTTCAGAAAGTTTTAAAATATTTGTCCTCCTTATATATATATAATATATAAATATATATATATATATATGGCCAGCCACAGTAATCATTTTTGGCATCTAATGCAGTAGATTGCTTGGATATGTTAGTTCTTTGAAGATATGAATTACAGACCATAATTATCAAAATCATGTCATCCTTTAGATTGAGAGGACATGTTGTTCTCAAAGGACTAATTGACAGGAAACGGACATTCTGATAAATTCATTTGGGAAACGGTCTATTTTCAGATGCTGTTGCGCTGTGACTATATTTGGTAGGTAATTAAATCCACTGTGTTGTCAGATTTATGTCCAATATGGCAATAATTTGACCTGCCGGTTTAAGAAAAGACAACTTTTGAGGTTTTAGATGTTTAGGGCGATCAAAAGTTTCACAGATGTTTTGGTATGGCGTTCCTCTCTTTCTCACTGTGGAAAGAAGCGAACACACACACGACCGGTCAGTTTGTCATTGGTGCAAATCAAACTCTTCTGAGGTTTCAGAGAAAGTACTATAATTTGATGCCGAAAGCACAGCTGGACTGCAGGATTTTTTCCTCAAGCCGAGTTTGAGAGTCTGCAGCGTAATGCGGCTACTACATCTTGATTCCATCTTTAACATTTCACACACACCGTACAAATTGAGAGTGATGTTCTTTAAAGGGCAACACAGTTTCTGCCTCGTTTAATGTTCAGGGATAATTATACAATTATTATAGCTCAAATTCTCGAACAGTGTAAACAGCGTGGCTCTGTGGTGCTTTGAACTATTTTTTTGTTAGAGAAGAATGGCACATAGGGAAGGGTGGGGGAATGATAATAGGGAAAACCAGGCTCTGTTTGTAACGCGATGGTGGCTTACTACTTACTGAATCCTACACAAAATATGCAGTGTCCTCCACTATTTCAAAACCTACTAATAATAGTAAATATAATTTTTGAATTGACATTCATCACACTTCATACAAATGGCATACAATTATCATCTTGGAAATCTAAAGCATTATTTTGTCTTTTTAAACCAATTTCTCTTGTATTTGTCTTATGTGAAT
Organism: Gymnocypris eckloni scoliostomus; assembly: GCA_027564155.1. Classification (NCBI taxonomy): domain Eukaryota; kingdom Metazoa; phylum Chordata; class Actinopteri; order Cypriniformes; family Cyprinidae; genus Gymnocypris; species Gymnocypris eckloni. The sequence goes on along the minus strand of CM050432.1, from coordinate 19,486,174 downwards.
GTATTTATATATTGTTTTTACTTTTGGATTACCAACTTGTATTTATTAATGCAGACAAGTACATATTAACAACAAATTATAAGTCCACATGAGTTGTACAGATGATTTTATTGATTGTGTTTTTGAATTTGACAGCCCATGTTCCCATTTGCTTCACTTTTATTGTACAGCAAAAAGAGGATTGGCCATTCTGCTCTTTTGTTGGTTCCAAGATTTGAAATAACATGAAATTCGATAAACAATGACAGAATTCCTGGTAAGCTATTCATTTAAGAATGAGTGAAGCATGCCAGAATTATTTCCATTCCTGCTTGAGCACTCCACAGCCACAAAGCACAACATAAACACTATTACCAATGCCTTTCACTCAGAGATTAATGGCTCTCACACATCCAGACGCCCGTGACAGCCCTGATACTCCTCCAAATTATGCTTACAGACCCTGAGTGCAGGCTAATAAAGATTTTATGGCTGCATGTCTGCATGCCAAGGAACCTTACTCTGTGTGTGTGTGTGTGTGTGTGTGTGTGTGTGTGTGTGTGTGTGTGAATTTGCACTGATATAGAAGTCATCCTGATAAATAAACTCCAACTTTTCATTACATATAAACAGCGGTTGAAGGAACGTAAGTCCCACCAAGTTTACCTCGAGTATTACTCTATATATAGATGAGATGGAGCAGTGTGTCGTTTTAGGCTGACCCAGGATCAGCTATACCCTAACAAAACCCAAAGCTCGAATAAGAGAAATGGCAGAAAAACCATTAGACAAGATGAAGCCCGGAGCGATCCGTTCTGCCCCATCAAACTAACAGCTCACCACTAATGGAAACCGCAAAAGCTCTTTTAGACAGAGCTCTTTTATAGAGGCGAAAGCTGTTAATCAACTGTTTTTACGACCAAATCTGTTTCATGCCACATAGATCAGCTTAAGCATCCGCCGTGATTTAGATTCAAGGGTCTTAAGAGAGGAATCAGGTGTCTGGATGAGGCCTGCAATCAGCGAAAGAAAACAACCCAAGTCCAAACCGAGCCAGAGACACGATAGAATCTGAGTGGATTTCTGAGGTGATTTATCAATTTTCAAAAAGCTTTCAAACAAGTTGAAGAGCTTCAATGTTTGAAAGAGAACTTTGCATAAGCAAGCTCATCTCTGACATTAAACTTCAACAGCCATTGAAGATGAGAGTACCAGCCAAGTTAACAACTTTTTCGATTGTATTGTGAAAGCACGAAGAAACAGCTGTGTTCGAACCCCAGCGAAATGTAGTGCTCACACATCCTGTTTATTGTGCCTGGGTTGGTTTTGACGTCGACCACCCAAGGAGACTTGATTATTGAACCTCAAAACCTCAAGTAAACCTGTTTGTTTGTTTTTCTCCATTGTGATTGGCTTCTGAGTTGCATTAGCCTTTGACATTGTGTGAAACACAATGGTCCCTATGTAGTGCAATGTCAAATTTTATGTTCGTTTTTTTTTTTTTTTTTTTTAAATATTTTTCAAATCTTTTTATTTACACTTAAATCATCAAAATTCAACTGGTTTATGTTGATAATTGTTTGAATACTCAATCAGCACATTAGAATAAAATAAAGTATTTTCTTTTGAATTTGGTTTTGCTTTATTTTATAATGGAATATTGATATTTCCGCACGCGGCCTACATCCAGACGTGCTGGTATAGCTCTGCTACATTTGTGACCAAAAGAGGCTGTTTAAAAGCACTTCAAAGCGTTGCAACAGTAAGCAGATAGGAATCCCTAAGGGAAGCAATTCTGTATATCATAGAGCGGGCGCTCTGCGTTTCGGGATTAAGAAGGATCGCTCCACCCGACGGTGTCACGGCCAACACGCTAATCCACCCACACAGATTTAGACCTGTCAGCGTGAGCTAACGCAAACGGCTGTCACTGGCCTTTGAGTTTGCTAGCTAGCTTTTTGATGTTCTTCATCCTTTAAGATGTTGGTGTCAGCAAAGATTCCGGCAGTACTGAGTCAGGTGTGCTACTCAAATCCACAAAATAATCATGTTATTGGTTGCGAATGTTTGAAGGAAACACGTATGTAATGGGGTGAGTCAACATCACTAAACAGTGTTTTTGGGTGGTAACGAGTTATTTAAAAGAAGAGCCTAACTTTAAGAGAAGGGAGGAACAAATAAAGTGCCTTGTAAATGTGTTTTTTTTTCACGTTTTATGTTGCTTTTTCACATTAGTGTACACTCCATAAACCAGAATGGACAAAATATATATATATATACAGTGGGGCAAAAAAGTATTTAGTCAGCCACCAATTGTGCAAGTTCTCCCACTTAAAAAGATGAGAGAGGCCTGTAATTTTCATCATAGGTATACCTCAACTATGAGAGACAAAATAAGAAAACAAATGTAGCTCAACTGGTAGAGCATGGCGTTAGCAACGCCAAGATCATGGGTTCGATTCCCAGGAAAGCAAGAGCTGATAAAATGTAGAAACTGAAACTTGAATGCAATGTACGTCGCTTTGGATAAAAGCATCTGCTAAATGTATAAATGTAAATGTAACTTCTTCTTTAAGAGGGTCCTCTGTCCTCCACTCGTTACCTGTATTAATGGCATCTGTTTGAACTCGTTATCAGTATAAAAGACACCTGTCCACAACCTCAAACAGTCACACTCAAAACTCCACTATGGCCAAGACCAAAGAGCTGTCAAAGGACACCAGAAACAAAATTGTAGACCTGCACCAGGCTGGGAAGACTGAATCTGCAATAGGTAAGCAGCTTGGTGTGAAAAATCAACTGTGGGAGCAATTATTAGAAAATGGAAGACATACAAGACCACTGATAATCTCCTCGATCTGGGGCTCCACGCAAGATCTCACCCCTGGGGTCAAAATGATCACAAGAACTGAGAGCAAAAATCCCAGAACCACACGGGGGACCTAGTGATTGACCTGCAGAGAGCTGGGACCAAAGTAACAAAGGCTACCATCAGTAACACACTGCGCCGCCAGGGACTCAAATCCTGCAGTGATTTTGCCAGACGTGTCCCCTGCTTAAGCCAGTACATGTCCAGTTTGCTAGAGAGCATTTGGATGATCCAGAAGAGGATTGGAAGAATGTCATATGGTCAGATGAAACCAAAATATAACTTTTTGGTAAAAACTCAACTTGTCCTGTTTGGAGGAGAAAGAATGCTGAGATGCATCCAAAGAACACCATACCTACTGTAAAGCATGGGGGTGGAAACATCATGCTTTGGGGCTGTTTTTTCTGCAAAGGGACCAGGACGATTGATCTGTGTAAAGGAAAGAATGAATGGGGCCATGCATCATGAGATTTTGAGTGAAAACCTCCTTCCATCAGCAAGGGCATTGAAGATGAAATGTGGCTGGGTCTTTCAGCATGACAATGATCACCTCTGAACAAAGGGTATGTACACACATAATTGGTGGCTGACAAAAATACTTTTTTGCCCCACTGTATATATTTTCAACTTTGCTAACTTATTAAAAAGAAATACCCGAAATAAACACTTTGCAAAAATAATCATACCCTTAACTCTGTCGTTTTGAGTATGATTGGCAGTTTTCCTTCATTCTTCTCCTCACCTCTGATGCTTTGTCAGGTTTGTCATGGGGGATGGCAGACATTTTCAGGCTTTAGAAATCTTTGATTTGGGTTCTGGTCACCCAAGGACATTCACTGAGTTGTCCCTTAGCCACTCTTGCTGTGTGGTTAGGTTCTTTGTCCTGTTTGAAGGTAAACCTTCAGGTTCTGAATGCTCTGCACTTGGTTTTCATTAAAGCTATCTCTATATTTTTCTGCATTGAGCTCTCCTTCCACTCGAGTACACAGCATGATGCTGCTACCACCATACTTTACTGATGGGATGGTGCTGTGCAGGTGATGAGCAGTGCCTGGTTTACTCCATATATGATGCTGAGGTTCATTGGACCAAAATATTTTGTATTTTCACAGTCCTTAAGAGTCCTTTTTTCTTGACAAATTCCAAGTGGGTTTTAATGTGACTTCATTGAGGAGAGGATTGAGTCTGGCCACACCATCACAAAGCCCAGATCAGTGGTTTTGCAGTAATGTTTGTCCTTCTGTTGGTTTCTCCTGTCTCCACATATGATCATGGAGCTCGACTAGAGCGACCATCAGCTTCTTGGTCACCACTCCAACCAAAGCTCTTCTCCATCGATTTTCTCAGTTTTTCCAGGAGGCCAGCTCAAGGAAGAGCCCTGGTTGTACAAAAGTTCTTCCATTTAAGGAGAGTGGAGGCTACATGCTATTGTAAGCCTTTTTTTTTCGGGTTCAAATTTAAAGCAGTTTAATATAAGGCAGCAATGTAAAATGTGAAAACAATTTTTTTTATACTTTTGCAAGGCACAATTGTATTATAGCAACATTTTTTAGCAACACAAGTTTAAGCATACACACACACACACACACACAGTCATGGCCAAAAATATCGGCACCCTTGGTAAATATGATCAAAGAAGGCTGTGAAAATGTATCTGCATTGTTCATTCTTTTGATCTTTTTATCACAATAATCTAACATTTCATTGGATAATACAAATTTTAAATGGGGGGGTATAATTATGAAATGTTTTTTCTCAAATACATGTTGGACAATTATTGACACCCCTAGAAATTCTTATGAGTAAAATATCTCTGAAGTATATTACCATCCATATTCACAATTTTGAGCACTCTAGGGTGATTATGAACATGAAATTATCCAGCCATGGTTTCCTGTTTCACAGAAATATAAATATGAGGGAAAACAAATCCAAATTCCCTTAATCATCCATCACAATGAGAAAAACAAAGAATATATTTCCGATGTGCAGCAAAAGATAATTGAGCTTCACAAATTAGTGAAGTGGCTTTAAGAAAAGAGCTAGAGCAGTGAAAATTCCCATTTCCACCATCAGGGCAATAATTAAGAGTTTCCAACTAACACAAAATGTTACAAAACTGCCTGGAAGAGGACGTGTGTCTATATCGTCCTAATGCACGGCGAGAAGGAGAGTTTGAGTGGCTAAAGACTCTCCAAGGGCCACAGCTGGATAATTGCAGAAAATAGTTGAGTCTCGTGGTCAGAAAACTTTTTAATTGTCAAACAGCACCTACAATCACATGTTTTTTGGGAGGGTTTTAAGAAAAATTATCCTAGCTCATCCAAAAACAAACTCCAGCATATTTAGTGGTCAGACACGACTGGAACTTCAAATGGGACTGGCTTCTATGGTCAGATGAAATAATAAAATGAGCTTTTTAGCAGCAAACACTCAAGATGGGTTTGGTGAACCCAGGGATAAAAAGTATCCCATGTATACAATTAAATTCACTGCTGTATTTTTGATGATGTGGGACAATATCTCTGCTGGAGGTCCTGTACCTAAAGGGAATCTAATGGGGATTTCTGCTGGAAATCTAAAGGGTCTGGAGTGATTCTGGATGAAGGAATGATCTCTGATCTCTTGTCAGGTGTTCTCTAACCTCATCAGGCATTATAGGAGGACATTTAGAGCTGTTAAACTGGCAAATAGGGGTTTCAAAAAGTATTGAATAAAAGGGTGCCGTTTGTGCAATAAATAAATTGTGGCCAATGTACATCATTGAAAAACATGTATTTCACAATGATATTTCCCCCGATTTTAAATTCTTATTATCCAATGAAATGTTAGATGTTTGTGAATTTGTTTAAATAAAATATCAAAAGGATTAACAATGCAGATTAATTTTCACAGCTGCCTTTGATAATATTTAACAAGAGTGACGATATTTTTGACCATGACTGTGTGTGTGTTTGTTTGTGTGTGTGTGTGTGTGTGTGTGTGTGTGTGTGTGTGTGTGTGTGTGTGTGTGTGTGTGTGTGTGTGTGTGTGTGTGTGTGTGTGTGTGTGTGTGTGTGTGTGTGTGTGTGTGCGTGCGCATAAAAATACAATGCCAGTTTGCCCCCTCCTGGTTTAAATTTTGTTTTGCATATGTCACTTAAAAGATATATAAATATACACACACAGTTTTTACAGGTATGAGCTATAATGAAGGTAATAGTCATAATTATTTCTGCAAAGATTTATTGAACCTTTTTATGGTGTAACTGATTTCCCCCACAGGTATAATAAGAACGGAGTGGACCTGAATCGCAATTTTCCAGATGTGTTTGAGAGTAATGCAGATCGGGAAAGGGAGAAGGAGGTCAAGGCCGTGATGGACTGGCTTAAGACAGAAAGTTTTGTCCTCTCGGCCAATCTCCACGGAGGAGCGGTGGTGGCCAGCTATCCCTACGACAACAGCAATGGAGGTCAGTTGCTACATCCCTATTTAAAAAAAAAAATAGAGAATAGAGAATAAAAAATGTTTTTTTTATAGAGATTCATGTTAGATTAGTCAACTGCATAAAGCTTACTGTGTCATTTTAAATGAAAACTGTACGTCCTGTACATTTTCAATAGCATGACAAATGTGTTGTACACAATGTAGTTTGTCTTACAGTTCATAGTTTTTCAGCAAGTAATCTTATAAATGACCATAAAAGCACCCCTCCCCCTCCAGGTGGTGGTACACGTGTGTTGTTGCTGTGAAATTTTAGTGATTTTTATCAAGTAAATGTAAGAAACAGTTTTAAGAATATTATTTATGTTTGTAATATTTCAAGATCAATGCATAGGAACTTAGGCTTACTTGATCATCCATACATTTTTAGAAAATTTTACAATATTGACCGATGTTTTGAGGAATGTTTTACTTATCTCTCTACTGTATTTGCATTACATTGTTTTTATGTGCATTACAAGACATCCACAGTTTTTGTTAGATGAATATAAGAAGTATTCATCTTATTTTTGGCCATAAATATCATCAAATTGCACCAAATTTGATATTTTTGCTTCGTTTGAGCTTCTAAATATTAAATTTATTTTAATTGTATCTTATTTATTTTAAAATTTATATTTTATATTAATTTATATATATTTTTTTATGTTTTATTTTGATTTCTCCTTCAATTTGAGCTTTATGTTGTATAATAGACGTAATGTAGCTCTGCCCCTTTTCAGCACTGCACTTGTCTTCTGTTTTCCGTTTATATTTATAGATCATGAAGGTAAGGTGAGACATTTATGACATCTGCTTTGAACATTACAATGCTAATGATATCGTGAACTGTACATTAAGAAATTCTACTTCATCTTTAAAAGTGATGCTATAAAGCAGAGGCGTCATGCCCATTCAAAGTGATGATTTTTGAGCCAAGTGGATTTTGAATGCAGCTTCCAAAAGACAAAAAAATAGCCGTATAATATTTTCTATATTTGATACAATCACACCAGCGTGATTAAATCATTCAGCGCGTCATATCATCAGCTGCTAAATTAAAATCTGCATTCGCTGGCTGGCGCTGAGCCAGAGACAGAAGTGTTTATACAGAACATTACCAATCACACACGATGCTGTTGAGCTTATGAATGCAATGACCACTCAGAGGCCTTTAGATGCGTCATCGCTAAAATGCCGGTGTTTTCTTAACTCGCTCACTAACTGAATAGCCTACCTCTTTCTGTGTAGATGTGTAAAAAAGTGTAGATGTGTGTATGAATCTATAAGTAAGATATTCATTTTGTAGTGTAAGCAGCTTCAGTGATTTTAATTGGAGTTTTTGAGAGTGCTTGAACTAGATTTTCTTTGATAATGTAAATGTTCTTTGCACTCTGTGTGTACAATGAAAGTGTTATGATAAGTAGCCTAACTTACAATGTTTTTATTCATGTTAATGCACATTAAATATAAAAAAGTCAGATCTGTATGGTATGTGATTAACAAAAGGCTGATGCATGGAATATGAATTTGTTGTCAGCAAGCACAACTGTTTTAAACTTGATTTGTAAATTGTGTACCTTTTGAAATAAACTGTTACGTCCTGTATTTTATTGGTTTATTATTACAATGTTGTTATTTGTGCCTTTCATATGCCTTTCACAGGGTTGAATGCATGAATCAATATTGTAAGGTTTCAAAAGCATCATGCATTTATGGTAATTAACTTGCAGTAACAATCTGTGGGGCAGGCAGACCAGTGTTTTGTTTTTATTATGAAAATTATCATTGTGAAAAGCAAGACAAATGGTCTGTAGTAACATGTCATTATAGACAGATATAGAGTTTTAAAAGTAATGAAGTTATCATTTTCAAAATGCATAAAGTTTAAACCACTGTCTTAATGATGAACAGCGATTCTGTTGGAGTTCTTTTGAGTCCAACTATGTAATACAGTAATGTGATTGACTTTGTTTCAGGAAGCGAGCTACAAGGAGGCCTCAGCATCTCCCCCGACGACGACGTGTTTGTCCACCTGGCAAAGACCTACTCCTACAACCACAGCGAGATGCACAACAGAAACGGCTGTTACGACTCACCGGACTTCACCCACGGCATCACTAACGGATATTACTGGTATCCTCTACCAGGTAAAAGGGTTGTAAGCATCAGTTTAATAATTGTTCATGAGAGTTTACCTGCAAACATGGCTAATATCGTGATTTAGTAATTGTAATGATTACATTTTGGAATAGGATTGTAAAATCAAAAAGTGTAAGTATATAATCCATTTAATGCCACTTGAGACAATGAGATTATTTGTTGCTGTTTGTTGCATACTCATGTGTTGTTCTCTTAGGGGGAATGCAAGACTATAACTATGTGTGGGCGCAATGTTTAGAGCTCACACTGGAAATCTCTTGCTGCAAGTATCCTCCGGAGGCGCAGCTTCCCGGCCTATGGGCGGCCAACAAACCCGCACTACTGGCTTACATGCAGCAAGTACATCTTGGTAGGCAGACAAAACACAGCTGTGCTCACAAGCGTACCTGTGACATTTTCTAATTATATATAATACTATTACAATATATACACATAAATGAAAGCATAGAACATTAACAATCAAATTGAAACCATCAAATCAATGCATTTCTGCACAATAAATGTTACAGGTAACACTTTAGTATAGGCACTGACTGTCACTATATTAAGTTGTTGCTTATTAGCATGACTATTATTAACATATTGGCTGTTTATTAGTATTTATAAAGCACATAATTCTGCTTGAGCATATTCTATATCCCTATTCCTACCAAATACCTCAACTTTACAAGTACCTTACTATTAATACGCAGCCAATGGTCTTAGTTAATGTGTTTTATTATTGTGAGAATTTCACCTTAACTAAAGTGATAAAAAAAACAAGTATTATCATTACTTATTGTGTGCATTACTGTTCAATGTACAATGTTCAAAGTCGGACTTGTAACCTGAAGGTCGCGGGTTCGAGTCTCAAGTCCGGCAGGGATTGTCGGTGGGGGTAGTGAATAACCAGTGCTCTCTTCTACTCTAAATACCACGACTGAGGTGAGACCTTTGAACAAGGCACTGAACCTCAACTGTTCCCCAGGCGCCGCATCAATATGGCTGCCCACTGCTCCGGGTGTGTGTTCACGGTGTGTGTGTGTGTGTGTGCACTTGGATGGGTTAAATGCCGAGCACAAATTCTGAGCATGGTGATCGATCTATTAGGCATCCCTGCTCAAGTGATGTTTAAAAAAAAACATTCGTTTCCATTTATTTCAGAATTTGTTGCTGATTTTTATTTTATTCAAAGGCGTTCACAGTCCAGCTGTAGAAAGATAGAGATGGCAGATATTAAAGTCAAAGTAAAACATGCACGGCGCTTACAGGCTATTGCCTAATGAGAATTTATTTGCTGATTTTATTTTATTTAAACAGTGCTTGAAGCAAATTGCTGCTGATATTTAAAGTCAAAGTAAAACACACCAAGCGGTTACAGGGTATTGTAATGTATAACTCCCCATCGAGAGTAATAATCGGCTAGTCCTTCTGACATTTCCTCACTGTCACAACCTCTAGTGTCTTAAACATAAGACATGTTTTTGTGTAAATCTAACGTATCGCTGGTCTTAATTCTACTGTTCAATTGATATGTTAAAATAAAAATGAAAACAGGCAATGTTTGATATAATATTTTGTTTCATTGTAATGTATGTACGTTCCCTGAACTACATTTCTGCGGCTATTAATGTTTAAATTAAAATGAAAAGAGGTAGTTGGTGTTTGATATATTTAATCTGTAAATATAGTAAGGAAGATTGCCATACCTGAGGCGAGCTGAGCCTGATTTAATCAAGTAACGTTACGCTGCTGTTTGCAGTATTACCGGACTTACGTCGTTACGTCCGCCGGAGCTCACACAACCGAGTCTAAAGGCCCGTTCACACCAAGCATGAAAAGGATAAAGGCACAACGAAACGATATCATTGGAATCACTTCCAGAACATTTTTTTATGAATAATAAAACACTGACAGCCAATCAGAATCCATCCTGCTATAATGTGCTCGAGAATTTAAAGCGGCAGACGCACGTGTGCTTAGAATAACAGACGATATAATTTGCTAGTGTGGACGCTAATATCGCTATCTTTATAGTTATCGTTAATGGTGTGAACGGGGTTTTACGTTAACTATAGGGGCGAGACCCTTTTGGGGTAGAGGCATGTTTGTTTTGATGATTTCAAATATCAACATTGGCTTCCAGAAATTGCTTACCCTGTCTTTTACTTCACTTCTACTTATGTCAGAGTTTATTATAGAAATTAAGACCTTTGCTTTTCTGTGTGTTCTTGAAATGCTGATAGTTGTATAAAATTAACCTGTACAAATCTAATGAAGAGAACTGTCAGAGCAACGTTGGAGATTGTTTATGGATTGCATGTCATATAATGAGATGGCAGGTGCAAAAAACACCATTAGTTAGGTGTGCACAACCATGGTGCTCATTCACATAGGGCTATGCAGATTTTGCATTTAGGTATCAGTGGTTTGTTATGAAGTACAGTAGTCTATCAAGACTATCTCTTGATTTGATTATCCAAATTATCCATTATAAAATGATGTATTATCCAAAGATCTCTGACTGTGTTACAGTGTATATGCCATTAAGGCTGGAATCTGTGTGTTGTCTGTATTGCATAAATCATAGGGCCCTATGAGTGACCAAACAAGTTGAGCAAACATGTAAAAAAAAAACAAGCACATGATGTCCCTTGATTATCATTTGAGCCTACAGTCAATTATCCAACCTTTTTTTCCTGTAAAAGGCTCCTGGAGCCCCACAGATTTTCTATTGGTTTCAAGTCTGGGCCTTTTAAATGTGAAAAGCCTCCAGTTGTTTTTAGCTGTACAAAACAGCTCTTTATGCTGCTTGAAACTACATTGCGTTTTACCATATTTCAATGTTTTTTTAATTGTAAAACTGTGGTTTGTAGTGCATACAGTTTACTGCACTTTTCACTGACATTCTTCTCTATAGCAGCTAAGGAACCGGAAGTCAGGTCCATTTACTGAAAACAAAGGGCGTATGGATTGTGGCACGATAAGCATATCCTGTTACAGTCACAATTAAATTACACAGACACCCTACCATCCCTGATCTTTAGCGACGGGACAATCCCACAGCTGAGTCACAGGGACAAAGGCACCGTCCACACCCAGCATTGACACAACAGTCTCTGTAATCCATCCACAAACAAACAGCGGGATCGGGAACCAATACGTGTCGCCACACCTTTTAAACAACAGTGCAAAAAAAAATGTAAACTGAAGCAGCTAGGTGTCATAATACCTCACAGAGATCACAAAATTGTTTACAGTCAAGTTGCGGTTGACCACTTTTAAGATGGGCCCGTGCACCTTTAAAAAGTCTTTGACACGTATGCAAGACAGAGACTTGCTGGTATCCATAATGGATGGAGGTCAATGTAAAACATTATAGGAAAGGAAGAATATGTATTTTCCATTTGATAAACAAAATATGTTCCCTCTGATCGCTGTCATGTTGTGATATTAGGTGGCTGCTTAGAGAAAAGAGGTCACCCCAAATATGAGAGAAAAGTACCTTTATGAAAAGTGAAGTGAAAGATTTATGTATTTTGATTGTTTGTTTTGCACAGGGGTGAAAGGAGTAGTGATGGACTCATACGGGAAGCCTGTCCAAAATGCCGTAGTGGCGGTAGAGGGGAGAAGAAACCTTTGTCCCTTCAGGACGGATCGTAACGGGGAATACTACAGACTGCTGCTGCCCGGAAACTACACCATCAAAGTAAGATCAGGCCTTCTTAGGGAATTTCATAGCTGCTCAAAATGTTAAGGAGGCATCAATTTGAACATTGTCTTGTTCAATAACAGTATCAAGAAACGACTGTTTAGGAAAAGAGTGATTTAGTGCTTGGCCTAGTTGAACCAAAAGTGTTGGCAGCTTTCTCTGAGCACCTTGTGTAATTGGGCTGTTTTCACATCCCTTAGTCCAGGAAATACGGTTCATTGGGGAGAAACGAATTGTGTTTTATTGTAAATTTGGGGCCAAAGGCTTAAGTCCCTGAGACTAAATAAGATGTTTAGATAGTAAAAGTGATTAGAAGTTAAAAGGAGCCTTAGAAATATTTAGAGTAAGGCATGACTAAATAATGCAATATAAGCATTATTGTAAAGTAGTCTGAGAAAAGTCAATGTATGTTTGTCAAGCAGATTTTCAGGATTTCTTTTGGTGTAGGATCTTTGCAGCATCAGTTATTTCACCCGCACAAGGATGCACTGCATTCTTTGACATTAGTTTATTGTTAATGTTATTTCATGAGTAATGCAATCAAAGCATATGGGTAAAATTGTGTTAAGTGTTAAAGAAAAGTCAGCAATACCTTAATATGTGTTTTAGTTGTTTTGTTTTTTGGGATGGAAACAAAACAGGTATCCATAAAAGTGCACATTTTTGAGAAAGTAGTGTTTTTTGTAGGTGTACATTTGAGATATATATATATATATATATATTTATTTATAGTTGAAGACAAAATTATTAGCCCCCTATAAAATATTTCTATCCCTTTTGCTTGATGACCGCCTTTAGTCGTTTGTTGTAGTTCTCCCGTGTCGTTGTTGTCCATTCTACCATAGCAAATCTCTCAAGCTCCTCCAGGTTTGTTGGTGTCCTGGTATGGACTGCGGTCTTCAGTGAGCCCCACAGATTTTCTATAGGATTCAAGTCTGGCCAGTCAAGGATGTTCACTTTGCTCCTTTGGAGGTAGTTCTTCAGCAGAAATTAGGTATGCTTTTGGTTGTTATCATGCAGGAAACAAAACATTGACCAAAACCATGTTTTGCTGCAGGTTGTCTTTCAAAGTCTTCTTGTGGTTTTCCTTTTTGGAAGTCTTGGCAGACTGCAACAATTACATAATAAATATAAAAGAACCGTAATAACAATTGGAGGAAAGGTTCAGGAGTAGAGGTTAGAGTAGACTAAAATGAAAGCTCAGAGTGTGCACTTTAAGCTCATATTCATTAACTGGAATGGAGTATTTCCAAATTTATATGGACCTATAATATATATATTGTTTTAGCGTTAGTAGTGTGAAGTGGGGAAAATAATAATTGAGGATTAAGCAGGGCTTTATAACATAATGGTAGTTTCATTCATGGCAGAGGGCGCCTTTGTTTTCCTTCTGATTGTCACCACAAAGGCCTCACGTGGTGAAAGCTAATGGATGTTTGTTTTTTCTCTCACCCAAGTGATCAACATGTAATACTAAAAGTAATTTCTTTATAAAAAACTTTTTACTGTAAAACTGTATTTTGAAATGTACAATTTCCAATGTTTCTTAGCTGTATATTCTTCGTACAATGTGGACCGAAGTTTCATTACAAGCACAGGTGTTTCTGATGAGTTGTGTAAATTTGTATGCATGAAAATATAATTGACTGCAAACTTGAATTTTTTTGCTTGAATTACATATTTTCATGAACACAATTTACAAGTCTCATCAGAAATACCTGAGCATGCTTTAAATTAAACTGCACTCCAAATTGTAACATTCTACAAATAATATACAGCTAACAAACACTGCAAACTGTACATTTTGAAACTACACACTTTTGCAGTAAAAAAACATATGAATGAATGATGCATTTATATAGCGCTTTGTGTATTGTTGTGCACCCAAAGCGCTTTACAATCATGTGGTGGGGGGGTCACAAACACACAATAGTCACAAACAGGAAACACTGTACAGCACATCATATTAACACAGAGATACACACTTAAAACAACACACGTGTACAAATTCACTTACAACATTACAGGACATTGTCTCCATGTTTGTTTGTTTTTGTATTAGGCAATGGTAGCAGCCAATCTTGGACAACTATAACTGGTATTTCTACAAAAAAAAAGATTACTCACAATATAGACAGATGAATTGTGCCCATATACAACTTAAATGTTTCCTTTTCATACAGACATTGACGAACAGCTTCAGTTACATCTATGTTGCTTCCTTATCTCTAGGTCACATACCCGGGACACAAGACCCTCACCCAGACAGTTCAAGTGCCATATGGTCCAGACACATTCTCTGCACTCACGCACAACTTCCTCCTGCAAAACGGTGATTACAGCTCAACAGCAACGCAACTACCCCAGTCCTGCACCACCTCGGAGCTGAGAATCCCGGAGAGCGACAGTGCCACCCTGCTGCCCAGTGTGTTCACTACGCTTACCTTATTCTTCCTCCAAAGACTGCTGATGCTGTTCTGAAGGAGCAAAGACTCTTAAACATTAAGGACAAACTAATCTTTGCTTTTATTGCACATTTTTTCCTACCTTTTGTATGAAATCGTGACAACATATCTACAATTATCACAACTGTCAACACACATGGAGCGTGACAAGAATAACCACAACCCGCTGTAGTTATGATTACACTTTTTTAGTGCTAAGTTACAAATCCTTGACCAAAACCATCAACTGCTTTACATTGTTTCAAACTAGCCTTGTTTGACTCAATGTTTTATAATGCCATCTCATTTGAGATATGCTTTTCAATAGTGGAAGATACTATTATACTGATGAATGAAGAGTATACAAGTTAAAGAGTATACAATTTGAAGGCTGTGTGTATATGAACAAATATAGCACATATACAAAATTTCATTGTTGGACAAAGTTTCATCTTAACTGTGTTCTTTGGAGTTAGCGTTTCAAGATTTGCAGATACAGAGAAAGGTCATTACCTTTAATGTCATTTCTACATTGACAGTCTCTTTGTAGCCGTGTAACGTGAAAATAAAGCCAAAAGAAACCCAGTGCTATTTCTACCTCACGCAGTCTCACATTACAGACTGACAGTGCCTTCAATAAACATGTCAAACACAGGATCTGCTGTCTCCTTTTTCAGAAGTCACATGCTGTATGCGTATTTTAAAACGTGCCATTGTGTGGCCTTGTTTTCTATGCAAGGCCAATATTACCACTTTAAATTACACCCTCATTTCTTTAACTTCATTATGCTATTATTAGAGCCACTGCAGTCATGCGGTTTGGAAAAATGCCTAAGGATTCTGTTTTCAGGATGACACCTTTTCAGCATCAGCTGATTTGCACAAAAAAAGTCTACAAAGTAATGGAGGAAGAGGAATATCACCATTATTCTCATAACATCTAAGATACATTGCTGTTTGTGCTACACAGCTCCCACCAGCTATCTTAAAGGTTACCACAAATATTTGGATTCAAACTTTAAATCAATACAATTGTGTTATAATAAACTGTGAAGCATTCTACTTTTGTGGTATGACCCATTCAAATAGACACTCACCATTTTAATTTAATTATTTGAAATGTCAAACTGTCTTTTCTTTGTCATAGTGACCAAAATTTAAACTCAACTAACATTTCTTTTAAATCAAATTTTACAAAAACAACACTGCTGCTTTTAAATTCTACTTAATACATACATTTTCACTGTAAGCCAAATTATACAACACATTCAGATAAAATATTACCTTATCTAATGCAAAAGCTGATTCAGACTTGCATCTAAATCGTTCAAAACATATTAATAACTTCCAGTCAATCTTTTCAACAATACTATATACTGCAAATGACTTCAGTCTAACATCAGTTTATTTATTTTTCTCCCCTTAAATAGGAATGTTAATCTTAGCTTGTGTTCTGTTCTTTTGCTATTCAGAATGGCAACTGACAGCTTTTTTTTCAGCACGTTTTCTTTCTTTTTTTCGCGTTATACTTGCTTTTAACGCAGATATTTTAAACAGCTTGGCCCTCACTTTAAAAAGCAGAGGCCGCAATTAC
>CM050432.1:19374971-19464971 GCA_027564155.1 Gymnocypris eckloni scoliostomus | reverse complement strand
ACACCAAGCTGCGGCAGACGGAGACACTGAAGAGGACTTCAGGAGCCTGATCGAGATGGTAGCAGCACATCGCCTGGGCGGCGATCATCGTGTCAGGATCTCTTTCCATGTATCCGAGAGACACTAAAAGAAAAGTTCAGTAGACTGTTTGCTTTAAATGAATGGTTGTTTTCATGGTGTAAAGAGCAGAAAATTATCTTCGTTAATAATTGGAATCTTTTCTGGGAGCGTCCTAGGCTTTTCTGTGCTGATGGCCTGCACCCCAGCAGAGTCGGTGCGGAACTCCTGTCGGACAACATCACCAGGATGCTACGCTCCATCTGACTAGTAAGCCAATTCTCCAATAACAGCTATGATGACTTTTGTTCTACCCACTTAAATGATAAAGGTACTTGCAGTGTCCAATCTATACAGACTGTGTCTGTTCCCCGAATAGTGAGTTCAAAATATAAATGTAATGCAGGATCTAGAACAAATCTGATCATGATTAAACCAGAAAAATGCAAAATAAATAAACAAAAACAATTTTTAAAACTTGGGCTCCTAAATATCCGATCACTCACACCGAAAGCAGTTATTGTAAATGAAATGATCACAGATAATAGTTTTGATGTACTCTGTCTGACTGAAACCTGGCTTAAAACAAATGATTATTTTGGTCTAAATTAATCTACTGCACCAAGCTACTGTTATAAGCACGAGCCTCGTCAGACTGGTCGTGGCAGCGGTGTCGCAACAATATATAGTGATATTCTCAATGTTACTCAGAAAACAGGATACAGGTTTGACTCATTCGAAATACTTATGCTCAATGTTAAACTGTCAGATAAGCAAAATAAATCTGTCCTATCTCTTGCTCTGGCTACTGTGTATAGACCGCCAGGGCCATATACAGATTTTCTAAAAGAATTTGCAGATTTCCTCTCAGACCTATTGGTTAATGTTGATAAAGCACTAATTGTTGGAGATTTTAACATTCACGTTGATAATACAAATGATGCGTTAGGACTTGCGTTTACTGACCTAATAAACTCTTTAGGTGTCAAGCAAAATGTCACCGGGCCAACACATCGTTTTAATCATACGCTAGATTTAATAATATCGCATGGAATTGATCTAACCGATATAGATATCATACCTCAAAGTGATGATGTTACTGACCATTTCCTTGTATCATGCATGCTGCATATTACTGATATTAACTATATGGCTCCAGGCAGAATTATTGTTCCTGCCACTAAAGACAGATTCACCAATAACCTGCCTGATTTATCTCAACTGTTCTGTGTACCCATAAATACAGATGAACTAGACACATTACTAGCAACATGGGAACTATCTTCTAATACGTTAGAAACTGTTGCCCCATCAAATTAAAAAGGTTAGAGAAAGTGCTGCACCATGGTACAGCAGTTATACCCGTTCTCTTAAGAAAGAAACTCGTAATCTTGAGCGCAAATGGAGAAAAACTAACTTGGAAGTCTTTAGAATTGCGTGGAAAAACAGTATGTCCAGCTATAGACAGGCTCTAAAAATTGCAAGGACCGAGTATATCCGCAAACTCATAGATAGTCACCAAAACAATCCAAGGTTTTTATTTAGCACAGTGGCTAAATTAACAAATAAACAGATGTCACCCGATCTAAATATTCCCTCACAGTTTAATAGTAATGACTTTATGAATTTCTTTACTGATAAAATAGATAATATCAGAAATACAATAACAAATATAGATTCTACAGCGTCTAGTACTTCAGCTTCATTCATCGCACCCAAAGAAAAACTTCATTGCTTTACAACTATAGGACAGGATGAGCTAAATAAACTTATAACTACATCTAAACCAACAACATGTTTATTAGATCCTGTACCCACTAAACTATTTAAAGAGTTGTTACCTGTAGCAGAAGAACCACTTCTCAATATTATTAACTCCTCGTTATCTTTAGGTCACGTGCCAAAACCATTTAAGCTGGCAGTTATTAAGCCTCTTATTAAGAAACCAAAATTAGATCCTTGTGAACTGGCAAATTACAGGCCCATCTCAAATCTTCCGTTTATGTCGAAAATATTAGAAAAAGTAGTGTCTGCTCAACTGTGCTCCTTTTTGCTAAAAAATGATATCTATGAAGAATTTCAGTCAGGTTTCAGGCCCCCATAGCACAGAAACTGCACTTGTTAAAATTACAAATGACTTGCTTCTGCGTCAGACAAAGGCTGCATCTCGTTGCTAGTTTTACTTGATCTTAGTGCTGCTCGACACTATAGATCATGACATACTGATAGATCGATTACAAAACTATACAGGTATTCAAGGGCAGGCTCTAAGATGGTTTAGATCCTACCTGTCCGATCGCTACCACTTTGTTTATTTAAACGGGGAGTCATCTCAATTATCACCAGTAAAGTATGGAGTACCACAAGGATCTGTCCTAGGTCCTCTATTATTTTCATTATATATGTTGCCCCTTGGTAATATTATTAGAAAATACGGGATTAGTTTCCATTGTTTTGCTGATGACACTCAACTATATATCTCAACAAAACCAGAAGAAACCTCTAAACTATCTAAGCTAACAGAGTGTGTTAAAAATATAAAAGATTGGATGACCAGTAATTTTCTCCTATTAAATTCAGATAAGACAGAGATATTACTTATTGGACCTAAAAACAGTACACAGAATTTCTTGGATTACAATTTGCAACTAGACGGATGTAATGTTACTTCATCTACAGTTAAAAATCTGAGTGTTATATTAGACAGCAACCTATCTTTTGAAAATCGTATTTCCAATGTTACAAAAACAGCATTCTTCCATCTTAGAAACATTTCCAAGCTACGGAACATGTTAAGTGTTTCTGATGCAGAAAAGTTAGTTCATGCATTCATGACCTCTAGACTGGACTGTTGTAATGCACTGCTAGGTGGTTGTCCTGCATCTTCAATAAACAAGCTACAGATAGTACAAAATGCTGCGGCTAGAGTCCTTACCAGGTCAAGAAAATATGATCATATTACTCCAATTTTACAGTCTCTGCACTGGCTACCTATTAAGTTTCGTATCAGTTACAAAATATTATTACTTGCCTATAAGGCCCTACATGATTTAGCTCCTGCGTACCTAACTAATCTTCTATCACGCTACAATCCAACCCTCTCCCTAAGGTCGTAAAACTCTGGACTCTTGGTAGTACCTAGAATAGCAAAGTCCACTAAAGGAGGTATAACTTTTTCATATCTGGCTCCTAAACTCTGGAATAGCCTTCCTGATAAAGTTCGGGGTTCAGACACACTCTCTCTGTTTAAATCTAGATTAAAGACACATCTCTTTAGCCAAGCATTCATATAATGCATCTCACAATCTTGTACTGCCAGTCTATCTGAACAAATGCACATTATTATGCTTAAGCTTGGGTTATACTGATCATTTCATCCAGGGTTATTCCTGGATGGAACAACTGCTACGCTAATTGTCTTACTGTTTCTATGTTTCTGCCACGGGATTAACATCCCGTGGTAGCTAGGAATTAAACAAGCTTCAGTCTGGATCCAACCCTTAAACAATCTGAGATGACCGAACACCTGAGAAGAGACGATGACAACCCCTCGGAGGACCTCAGAGGAAGCCAACCATCAGCGATTATACTGACTTAACCAAAGTCATCCATAAATGGAGGATTAGCACCTGGAGACAACCTCTACAGCTCTGACCGTCAGCAGAGTCTAGGACACATAGATGAGCCCCAGAGACAGATCTCCAGTGAGGACCTCGTCACCTAGACATCCATCGGGGAAAGACCCCTGGAACCAGTGGATCACTTACACTCTGACTTTGCCGCATTTAGAACAAACTACTGATTTGTCTGGCCGGAGGGGAACTGGCCCCCCGACTGAGTCTGGTTTCTCCCAAGGTTTTTTCTCCATTTTGTCACCAATGGAGTTTTCGTTCCTTGCCGCTGTCGCCTCTGGCTTGCTTAGTTGGGGACACTTCATTTCCAGCACAATCATCGACTTGATTGCACAGATATTATTTAAACTGAACTAAGCTGGACAATGCCATTACTAAATTCAATAATGAAATGCATTCAGCTGAGAATTGAGTGTTAAATCCTGTCATTTTACATTATTGACACAATTTGTCTATTTTTTATATTGTGCAGTGCTTTGTTACAATTTGTATTGTTAAAAGCGCTATATAAATAAAGGTGACTTCACTTGACTTAAAGCTGTTTACCCGCTCCACAGGTGTCTTGTCGATGGTGATGGGTGTGTGTGCTCTGCTCTGTCTCCTGTAATCCACCACCAGCTCCTTGGTCTTGTTGATGTTGAGTGAGAGGTGGTTCTCCTGACACCATTTAGTCAGGGTACTAACCTCCTCTCTGTAGGCCGTCTCATCGTTGTCGGTGATCAGGCCTATCACCGTTGTGTCGTCGGCAAATTTGACGATGACGTTGGAGCTGTGTGTTGCTGTACAGTCGTGTGTATACAGGGAGTACAGGAGTGGGCTGAGGACGCAGCCCTGCGGAGCACCAGTGTTGAGGGTCAGGGGAGATGAGGTGTTGTTGCCCATTCTGACCACCTGACTTCTTTCTGCCTGTCAGGAAGTCCAGGATCCAGCTGCACAGAGATCTGTTCAGTCCCAGAGTCTGGAGCTTCGCAACCAGTGTGGCAGGCACTATGGTGGTAAATGCTGAACTATAATCCACAAACAGCATCCTCACATAGGTGTTCTTGTTTTCCAGGTGGGAGAGAGCAGTGTGCTGGGTGAAGGCAATAGCATTGTCTGTGGAACGGTTACTGCGGTATGCAAATTGTAGTGGGTCCAGTGAAGCAGGCAGCACAGAGCAGATGTGTTCTCTGACGAGCTTCTCAAAACACTTGCTGAAGATGGGGGTCAGAGCAACGGGCCTCCAGTCATTCACGCATGTGATTTTATTTTTCTTTGGTATGGGCACAATGGTGGATTTTTTGAAGCATGAGGGAACCACAGACAGAGAGAGGGACAGATTGAAAATGTCTGTAAAAACCCCGGCTAGTTGGAATGCGCATGCTTTGAGCACACGGCCTGGGATGCCATCCGGGCCCACGGCTTTGCGGATGTTCACCCGTTTGAAGGATCGGGTTACATCCACGACAGAAAGCGAGAGTGGACTCACCTCTTCTGCAGCAGCCGTGGGAGCGCTCTCTGTGTGGGCGGTGTTATCAGCCTCGAAACGAGCATAAAAAGTGTTGAGCTCGTCCGGTAGAGAGGCGGCAATGTTCACAGTAGCTGGTTTATTCCCTTTAAAGCCTGTGATGTTGTTGATGCCCTGCCACATGCTTCTTGGGTTGTTGTTGTTGAAATGTTCCTCAACTTTGTCTTTGTATTGTCATTTGGCTGCTTTGATGGATCTCCTGAGATCGTAACTGGCTTGTTTCCGATCGTCAGTGTTTCCGGATTTAAAGGCAGATGTCCGCGCTGACAAGGCTGATCGAACATCGCTGTTAATCCACGGTTTTTGGTTGGGGTAGATGCAGATTGTTTTGGTCGGAACTACATCATCTATACACTTCCTGATGAAACACGTGACCGTATCTGAGTACGCCTCTATGTCGTCATCAGACGCTGCCCGGAACATGTCCCAGTCCACGTGATCAAAACAGTCCTGTAGTGTAGCGTCCGATTGGTCTGACCAGCATTGTATTGTCCTGAGGGCGGGTGCTTCACGTTTCAGTTTCTGCCTATAAGCAGGCAGAAGCAGAACGGAGGAGTGATCCGATTTGCCGAAAGGTGGGCGGGGGAGGGACTTGTATGCGTCCCGGAAGGGGGACTAACAATGGTCGAGTATATGATCTCCACGCGTGTTGATGGTGATGTGTTGAAAGTATTTTGGAGCTATTGTTCTGAAGTTGGCTTTGTTAAAGTCCCCCATAATAATGAACGCTGCATCTGGGTTTTGCGGATTCCTTCTCACTTATATTCCCGTACAGTTCCCTGAGTGCCTGGTCTGTGTTGGCTTGGGGGGGGGGGGATATAAACAGCCGTGATTATGATCGCTGTAAATTCCCTCGGTAGCCAGAATGGTCGACACAGAAGCGTATGAAATTCCAGATCAGGGGAGCAGAAGGATTTAATAGAGTGTATGCTCCTTTCATCACACCATGAGTTGTTGATATAGAAACAAATACCCCCGCCTCTGCTTTTCCCTGTGAGCTCTTCCGTTCTATCACAGCGATGCACGGAGAACCCTGTGAGCTCGATGGCTGAGTCTGGAACCATTGCAGACATCCAGGTCTCTGTGAGGCAAATAACGCAGCAGTCCCTTGTTTCTCGTTGGTATGAGATGCGCGCACGCAGTTCGCAGAGTTTGTTGTCCAGTGACTGAAAGTTAGCCAGCAAAATGGTTGGGAGAGGAGGTCGGAAAGCACGGCGTCTCAGTCTGACGAGGACGCCAGCTCTCTTCCCTCTTTTCCGGCGGCATTTTCTTCGGTCTTGCAGCCAAGACAAAGGGCTCTGATGCAGTGTCTGTGAACAATCCACCGGCATTCAAGAACTCAAAGTCCGGTTTGCATTGCGCGACGGAGGAACCAATGTTTAAAAGCGTGTCTCTATCGTAGACAGTTATACTAACAACATCTAACACATAAAACAACAAAAAAACAAATAAAACATACTAAAAACTGCAAAGTATTCCCAGAGCTCGCAACACGGTTGCCATACTCGGCGCCATCTTGAATCGAACCTCTGTGACAGAATGAAGAAAAAACCTTGGGAGAAACCAGGCTCAGTCGGGGGGCCAGTTCTCCTCTGGCCAGACGAAACCCACAGTTCAATTCCAATATGTTTTACTATTTATTATTTTAGAATGTATTTATTCATTTTTCATATTTGAATATTATTATGTTTTAATTAAAATGTATAAATGTATTATGTCAATTTTTATATTGTTGCAATTTCTAACAATAATAGTATTATGTAGTTAGGTATTTTATTATATATTTACTTTTATTTTTATTTTTTTATTTTGTTATTTTAAATTTTATTGTATTTTAGTTGACGTCTTCACTGGGGATATGTCTCTGGGGCTCATCCAGGTGTCCTGGTCTCCGCTGACGACCAATAATAATTTGTATATTCTTTTTATTATCTGTGTCTTGTATTGTCACTGTCATTCTGTCGCACTGTGGAGCTTCTGTCACTAAAACAAATTCCTTGTATGATTAAGCATACCTGGCAATAAAGCTCATTCTGAATCTGATATATTTGAACTTGGCATGCTTTTCGGTTTGTTTCCATTGATATGTGACAATATATGTCCTTTAAATAATCTCAAAATATTGTTTTCTTTCCCAAAAGTATTGTTTTACCCTAGATTTCTCTTCAAAAGCCACTAGAGCCATTAGTCTTATTTCAATGATGGATATTTATGACTTTTGAAGCTTTAGCATTTAAACCCTGTGAAAATGTTTATCCAGATTTAGGGCTGGGCTGATAGATGATGTCATCGTCAAATCAGCAATGGCTGACAGTCATCACGATGATTAGCGGGCATCGTGATTCCAATGTCTGACTGAACTGTGCAGCTTGTGCTGTATACATAAGAGGTGTATGACTTTATATCTGCCCAGCTTGCGAATGTATATAGAAAACGTGCTGGACTTAAAATCCGTGCAGCCTTCATGTGTGAAGACGCAGGTGACTTAATATCTGCGCAGCACACGTATATAAAAAAGAGACACATCTGACTTTGTAACTGCGCGCACTACCCAATATCATCGTCCATCATGATGTTTCACTGTAGACATCGTTCGATGCCAGTTTGGTACACATCACCCAACCCTATCCAAAATGCTTGTTGATCATGCCATTATAGATTATAAGTGGGATAAATTGCTGACTCAAGAGTTTACAAAGGAAATTTTGTACATTGCAATGCTTCAATATGGTGTCATTGTTATTGCTATGTTTTATGTATGTGTTATGTATGCCCTACTATTTGTTTTGTTATCTCTTAATTTGAATTAGAATGCAACTGAAACAAGTGAAGATGACTTATCAGATAATGATCCAGAATATGTTCCAGCTTCAGAAACCGATTCAGAAAATGATGAACCACCAAGCAGCTTGGCAAAATCTACCTTTCTGGCAGATAAAGAATCATCAATGATGGATATAAGTCACATCAGTGGAATAACTAGAAATGAAACATCCACAAACACAACAGACTCAACATCTGTAGCAAAGGGGTTAAATGTTTGCTTTGTTTGCAAAAAAAGCTCATTTTAAAATAGCTTGACATTTTAAAGTTCATGTTAAGGAAAATGCAGATATCGCCAAAGCTCTGAGTTTCCCTGCAAGCTCAAAAAGTAGAAAGGAGTTGCTAGAGAAACAAAGGAAACAAAGGAAACTTCATGCATAACTGTGAGGTGCTAAAAGACGGAGCTGGTTCGCTTAAAGTCAAAAGAAGATCCAAGGGTGACTATCAAAAATATGAATATTGTCTCCATTGTAAGGGCATGTTTTTGAGAGCAGAGCTGTGGAGACACATTAAAAGGTGCCCTTCCAAACCGACGGACCATGACCACCAAGGCAGGAAGAGAATACTTGGCTTAGCAGCAGTGGTCAAATCAACATGTTCAAGCGCTGGTGAAGAAGGGGTGCTTAAGATGTTAAGCCGTATGCACGATGATGAAATTGCAAGTGTTATTCGCAATGATTTGCGGAGTCCCTTTACAGTAAACACGGACATGACACCTCAAAACACAACTACATTCGGCAAAAGATCCGCCAGCTTGGCAGATTTCTACAGACCATGCGCAAGAGGACTCCAGTCCTAACTTTAGAAGATGCGGTTAAACCATCAAATTTCCTGAATGTGATTGAGGCTGTAAAAGAAACTGCAGGGTTTGATAAGAATCAGAACACCTACAAGACTCCAAATCTTGCATAAAAAATTGGCCACTCACTGTTGAAAGTAAGTTATATAATTCATTGCCATGCCCTCATGGCTGGAGATGAAAACCTAATCAAGTCCTCAGATGCTTTCCAGAAGCTTTATCGAGCCAAGTGGTCGGAGTACATTTCACACAGTGCCTTAAACACCATTAGTGATTTAAAATATAACAAGCCAACGAAACTACCACTCACCGAAGACATCATGAAGCTTAACAAGCATCTTGATGAAAAAGCAAAGTCAGCAACTGCAGCTCTGGAGGTGGCGGCAACACCACAGAACTATTCCAGTGTAGCAAGAACAACATTGACCAAGATAGTGCTTTTCAATAGAAGACGTGTTGGAGAAGTTTCAAAAATGAAACTGAAAAAAATCCTGGAACGAGATTGTTCATTCACACAAAAAGAAATGAATTTGTCTGAGTATGAACAGAAATTGTGCATGTATTTTGAGTGGGTTGAGCTCAAAGGGAAAAGAGGAAGACAAGTGGCAGTGCTTCTAACTCCTGAAATGACAAAGTCCCTAAATATGATGATTATGAAGAGAGAGGAGTGTGGTGTGCCAAACAAGAATGAGTATTTATTTGCTGTTCCTCACTGCATCACTTACTACAGGGGACATCAGTGTCTCAGGAAGTTTGCAGATGAATGTGGTGCCAAAAAAACAGATTTTTTACTCAGCTGCGGAAAGAAATGGCAACAACTTCTCAAATGTTGAATTTAAAAAACAACGAAAAGGATCAGCTGGCTGACTTTTTGGGTCACGACATAACAGTGCACAGACAGTTTTACCGTCTATCTGAGGCCACCATACAGAGTGCAAAAATGTCCAAGCTGCTTCTTGCTCTTGAAAAGGGAAAGCTGCATGAGCTACGAGGAAAAATGCTTGATGAAATTGGAGGTATGTAAGTTCATATAAGTTTGATAAGATTTTACACTAAGGATCCATCTCTTAACATGACTTAATCCACAATTAGCTAACATGAAAAAATGTATTCGTATTAACTAACACAATTCACAAATGCTGTAAAAATAAATTGCTTATTGTTAAGATTGCAATCCCACTGATTTAGTTTTAGCAGCGCTGTCTTAGTGTCTTCAGCATGCCTCATTCTCTCCAGTACCTCCTGAATCTGCTCCATTAGTCATTGTTATCCTCCAGCTCTCCCCAAACCATACCAGCTCTGTAATATCTCCTGGTCCACCAGTATTCCTTTTAGCCCTACCAAAATGGCTCCTTAAAGGTCCCTTGTTTTGTCAGCCTATCTTGGGTTGCTAATTGCACTGTCTTTAACCGTAAACACTTAAACCGTGTTTACACTGATTTTTCTTTCTAGGACTTCTGCCCTTTTCAAAGGTAACTTCTCTCGGCTAGCACTTTTGGGGTCTCTCTCTTTACTGGCTCTGGCTAAACCCATAGTTAAAGTTATTAGGCTATCCTGTAGTTGTCTGATTCACTGCTGTGATCTCCTTATCCACCTGTAAATGGTCTCCTGCGTTGTGTAGGTCATTACCATGTTTGATCGGTCCTGATATTCCATGGTTGTAGTCCTCCACTCCCCTGGTTTCATCATGGTTTCCAGTTCCTTCGACTCAACCAAGACCAACCACTGTTCCCCTGCCTCATATTGGGTCTTTTATTCCCTTTGTAATCCCTTTGTTTCCCCTGGCTCCCTCATTCAAAGAGACACTTGTCTTTGTACTCCTCATCTGGTTGCTGCCACACACGCTTGACACCATCTGAACCAAATAAGTTTATCTTGGACAAGTTAAATAAGTTTATCTTTATCATCAGACCACAGGACATGGTTCCAATAATCCATGTCCTTAGTCTGCTTGTCTTCAGCAAACTGTTCAACGGCTTTCTTGTGCATCGTCTTTAGAAGAGGCTTCCTTCTGGGACGACAGCCATGCAGACCAACTTGATGCAGTGTGCGGCGTATGGTCTGAGCACTGACAGGCTGATATAATTACCTGTTACCTGTTTCCCTTTGGAATATACTTACCTGGGCATGTACTTACCTGTTAACCATTTCCCTTTGGATTATACTTAACTTTTTCCCTTTGTAATATACTTACCTGTTTCCCTTTGGAAGATTGAAGATTTAATTGGTTATTTCCCATTGTCCAGAGTTCACAGATGATGATGATGATGACGACGAGGATGAGAGTCAGGTTGAGGAAGATACAACCCTGGACACAAATACTGCAGATGAAATTAATGGTATGTATTTTAAATGCCTACAAAAATGCTTCAGCATACTAGAGTGAAGATTTCCTTAATATTTGTGTACTAACATGGTCGGCAATATGGGATTTTTTTTTTTATGTGGGAGATGGGATCATCTCACTTCTCCCACACCAACAACCAGTGCACACACCCATGGCTAGTTGAGTTTTTTTATTTTAGAATTGTGGTTAAAAAGTCAGCGTCCTGCTATACTTTCAATCCGTGTAATCATGTGGACATACACTTGATTTCAGTACGTTACATATGATAGTTTAAACCCTGGGTATTCAATTGACAGACCGCAGCCCAGATCCAGACTTTAGATCCGTTTCACTGGGACCACGAGGCACAATCAACTATTAAAATCCTTTGATAATTTCCACAGTTTAAAATAAGCAGTGCCTCAATATAACAGAGCTGAATACATCTCACATGCTCCGAGTCATGGTGATGAAGATCTTTCGCTGCTGTATATAACCCCGTCTGTGAAACCCTGGCCAAAGTTGCATAATATAATTCTGAGATAAAGAGCGTCAAAATTGTGATAGCCACAAAAATGTCAAAAATAGGTCATTTATGTTTATTGCTGTAAATGATAGATTATATCAGTGGGTTTGAGATCCAGTTCTCCAATACAAAAAAAGTTACACCAGCTTCCTATTTCTCTGTACACTGTGAAACAGGCTTGCGCCAAATACTATACATAAATAAATTGCATCTGTACTGTTTTAAAAAAATGTTCAGGCAATAACTTATAGGTGAACAACCTACATGCAGTACAGCTGACAGATGTATTCCTGGACACATTGGTATGATTAAGTTGGAATTGAATTTGTATTTAGTGTAAAATAAATTTTTACAAAATTGAATCTTAATTTCTAGTTGTCATTACTATGAATCAGATTTAATGAAGTTTCATTAAACAATAAAAAAAAGCATAGAGAATGAAAGAAAGCTGCACATTGGCTTTTTGATAAGAAACATGACACTTTGTTATTCAATTTGGGATGCTCTCTATTCCAAGGTATCCTGCAAGGCACAATACATACAACTGTAGTTAGTGATTTTAACAAATGTTTGTAAGTCTTGTTTGTTTTAGTCGCTGGTAGACCGAAGCCAAACAGGTGCAAGGCGACCGTGGTCGAATGCAGAGGCCAGTGCGGTAATGAAGCACTTTAAACTTCACATCGCCAAAGGTCATCTGGCATCTTTAAAAGAGTGTGAGCTATGCAAGAAGTGCGAGCCAGTTCTACAAAGCAGGACATGATTCCACTCTTATTGACTCAGTAACACTTTATAATAACGTTCAGTTGTCAGTCATTTTTAAGTGATTAGTTAATGAATTAGTTAATGATGAACTAATCATTTACAAAACATGACTACGCGTTCATAGATGATTAATACGTGATATGTTAATATTTGTATCTGTTTTGTAGATTAAGTTATAAATAATTTACAAGTGATTAGATGATGATGAACTAATCATTTACAAAACATGACTATACATTCACAAATGTTATATGCTAATGATTTGCAAATCTGTCATAAATTATCTTTAAAAAATAGCATCATGAAATAATCAAAGAGGTTCTTGATGGTTAATAGTTACTAGATAATGTATTATTAATCACTTATAAATAATTGAAATGTCAACATTTTACTATTATCTCAATAAACATTATAAATCATTTACAACACTTTCTGCATCCCCTAATCTAAAGTGTAAACTACTCATCACTTGTAAATGTTTTATAAACCTTCCGGTTACAGGTTGTTTGTGTGTATATATATTTACGCACACACAACTGTAAACCATAAAGTTTGTAAAACAAAGTTTGTAAACTACTCAAGTGATGAGTAGTTTACACTTTAGATTAGGGGATGCAGAAAGTTTTGTAAATGATTTATAATGTTTATTGAGATAATAGTACAATGTTGACATTTCAATTATTTATAAGTAATTAATAATACATTATCTAGTAACCTAACTAAACTATTAACTCTTCCAACTCTTACATGTGTTCACTGATTGTAATTCTTAAAGTTGTTTTTTATTTTCATGAATTGACAGTGTTACCATTATAACATATAGCAGTTTGTGTAATATAATTGCAATACAGTTGCAATAGTTTTTCACATGTTTTACCCAAAGTGGTTTAATTATCCATAATTTTTTTATCCTCATGGCATTCTAGGTGTACATGACTTCCTTTCTTCAGCCGAACAAAATCTCAGTAATTTTAAATAATAACGGAATAATATGGAACATTTTAGCATTGTGCATCCATTAATCCTAAAGGGATAGTTCACCCCAAAATGAAAATGTTCATTGACCTTCGTCATTCGAAACAGATTCAGATATTTTTGATTAAATCAGAGAGCTATCTGATCCTTCATAGACAGCAATGTAACAGAAATGTTCCCAGGTCCAGAAACTTAGTAAATATAACGGTAAAACTGTCCATGTGAAATCAGTGGCTCAACTTCAGTTTTACGAAGCTACGAGAATACTTTTTTGCACAAAGAAAACAAAAATAACAATTTACTCAACCACTCTTCTCCCCCGAGTTACGTCTTCCGTCTAAGAATGGTTAAGTAAATTGTTATTTTAGTTTTCTTTGCACAAAAAAAGTATTCTAGTAGCATCGCAAAACTGTTGAGCCACTGATGTCACATGAAATGTTTTACTGATGTATTTTCTACGTTTCTGGACCTGGGAACATTGCAGTTGTGTTGCTGTCTATGAAGGATCAGATAGCTCTCTGATTTAATCAAAAATATCTGAATCTGTTTTCCGAAGATGAACGAAGGTCTTACGGGTTTGGAACGACATGAGGGTGAGTAATGAATGAACATTTTTGGGGTGAACTATAAATTTAAAAGTAAACCACATGACTTCAGGGGGTTGTTACATGTGTTATGTTTACATTCAAATGTTACTAAATGAGCTCAAGATATTGTTCCAAACCTTTTATTTCGCTTCATAAGACATCACTGGACACAAACAAAATGGCTGAGCTATGTTCAGCTGAGGAGAGGAAGACATCTTAGATATCACTATGGATTATTTTGGGTGACCATTTAGTTTGAAGTAAAAATTGTATAGATTGACAAATATATTCATGCTTAATATGTTCAAAATAAATATTTTATACACTTCATATCTTGGAAATGGTACTTTTTGTGATCACAGGGTTCCTCCACGAATGGAGATCCTGGCTCCTTTTGAGTTCATGTTGTTATTAGTAAATTAACCTATCACTGGTTAGTGCAGTGGTTCTCAAATCCAGTCCTCGCGCCTCTGCACATTTCGTATGTTACTCTTATCACTTCAGACGTTTGTTCTATTCGAACGCAAGTGCCCTGCAAAGTGGACATCACACGATATTCCTCCATGATTCCAGTTCGAAGCGAACGTGTCCAATTAATAGTGCAGTAAAGTGTGCAAGATGTGAATTTAAATTGTATATATTTACAGACGTATATAATGACACACTCGTCTGTGCGTGAAGATGTTGCGCAGCGCAAATCCATTAATGAATGTTCTGAAGTGAAGTAAACTACAACAGATATCCCCTGCTAAGGGAGTAGGGAGCAATGGACACTGTGTAGGAAGCATGTCAATCGGAACACAGTTCATGCACGGAGTGCACTTCTAACGAGCTGATTATCTGAATCAGGTGTGTTAACTAAGAGAGACATGCAAAATATGCAGAGCAGGGGGGCACGAGGACTGGAATTGAGAACCGCTGCATTAGTGAAACATGTTTCTCAAGGATCTGAAATATACCAGCACAAAAATGGTCTATTACACAAATAATCTGTAACCTTTAAACTATTTTCTGTTAATGTCACAATTAATATAGCCAACCTTACTGTTGGAAAGAACCAAATGTGAATTAGTGGAGGATCAACCTTGGGAGAACCCAGACTCAACTGCTGGTCCAGTTTTCCTCTAGCTACTCTATAAGAATGTCTGCTGCAAATTTTATAGAGAACGTGTAATGTTTTTAGCTATTAACCTAGCTGCAAATTGTTAACTAATTTAGGGCTAAGTCTGTCTGAATTGGATCTCTGTCTGTCATACTCTGGTATCCTCAGGAACCCAAAGATGAGACTTGGAATCTAACAGGGTACTTTTTACAGCAGAAGCTGTTCGCTTGTTATATAGGGTTATATATTGTTGCTGTCCTTCCAAAATCTTTTATGTCCAAATTGTAACATAGCAAAACCACTAACACTTTTTTAACAATTAAATACTGTGTTGTCAAAGTTAACAAGCATTTTTTAATACTTTTTATTGGTTAGATATTTCCAAATCCCAGTGATATGCATAAAGGATGACTAATAGTAATGATTTATAGCTAAAAAATAAAGCTCTTTAAATATGGGGCTACAAGGTTTCAGAAGGACAGCAGCGTTATGACAGGTGAGCTGAATAATGGAACCTAATCAAAAACATCAGGGAAATGCTTTGTTAAAGAGATAAGCCATACTTTTAATATAAAAGTTAAACTTACAGTGTGTCTGAATCCCAATCAATACAAAATAATTGTTGTGAATAGAAATTTGACATCTCAGCGCAAATGAACATACACCTTGAGCTGTTTGAAGCAGCCATATCTCTAGTCAGCTGGAACTGAAGAAGTTGCTGGTATTTTTTGAGCACTTTGGGGTGGTTTCCCATACAGGGTTTAATACTAGTTCTAAACTAAAATAAATTTTAGAGCTGTCTAAACTAAAAACAGGTTGTGCTGACATTTTAAAATGGACCAGTGCTATTGTTTTGTCTCAAAATGAACACAAGTAGGCCTAATGCTTTTTGTAAGACATGTTTGAAAAACTAATGTCCAAATTTAACTGAGGCCTAGTACTAGATTAGTCTAATCTCTGGTCAGGAAACCGCCCCTTTAATGAAATAGCTTGTTACTGAAGCACTAATATTTAGGACAATGCAACTGTCAGCATCTTCTAACGTAAAACCAGACATTGTCTCTTGTTTTTTTTTTGCAGCGTATGTGCAAATATCAGTACATACTTGCAATCACAGAACAAACAGGTAGTGAAGAAGCTGGTGTGTGGTGGGTGTTCTGGCGCAATATGGCTGCCGTCGCATCATCCAGGTGGATGCTGTACACTGGTGGTGGATGAGGAGATTCCCCCCTTACTATGTAAAGTGCTTTGAGTGCCCAGAAGAGCGCTATATAAATCTAACAAATTAATTATTATTAGAAGTAGAGCAATGACATATTGTTAAGAAGTTAATTGATTGCAGATATATAATTTTTTTCATATCCCATCTTATACATATATGTATAAAAGATAATGACTTTGTAATTTTTGTGTGTTCCCATATACAAGTAACTCGTTCTGTGTTGTATGAATAGAGACCTCATAAACCCTATTGTCCTCGTAAACTAGCAAGTAGTTTGTTCTGTGTGTTGTATGAATAGAGACCTCATAAACCCTATTGTCCTCGTAAACCAGCAAGTAGTTCATTCTGTGTGTTGTATGAATAGAGACCTCATAAACCCTATTGTCCTCGTAAACTAGCAAGTAGTTCGTTCTGTGTGTTGTATGAATAGAGACCTCATAAAACCTATTGTCCTCGTAAACCAGCAAGTAGTTCGTTCTGTGTGTTGTATGAATAGAGACCTCATAAACCCTATTGTCCTCGTAAACCAGCAAGTAGTTTGTTCTGTGTGTTGTATGAAAAGAGACCTCATAAACCCTATTGTCCTCGTAAACCAGCAAGTAGTTCGTTCTGTGTGTTGTATGAATAGAGACCTCATAAACCCTATTGTCCTCGTAAACCAGCAAGTAGTTCGTTCTGTGTTGTATGAATAGAGACCTCATAAACCCTATTGTCCTCGTAAACCAGCAAGTAGTTTGTTCTGTGTTGTATGAATAGAGACCTCATAAACCCTATTGTCCTCGTAAACCAGCAAGTAGTTCGTTCTGTGTGTTGTATGAATAGAGACCTCATAAACCCTATTGTCCTCATATACCACAATGTGGTTATGTCCCCATAAACCTGTAAAAAGTTACATATTTAATATATATATTGTGAAAGTGAAAATACCTATTTGAAGTGAGATTTGTCTTCTGTAGACCAAATGAAATTTTTTGACATAACTTTTACCTTGATTGGATGGTGGGAAAGGTGGGTCCCCATAAACCACTGAAAAAACACAGTGGCCTCATAAACCACATATGCCTGTCTGTGTGTGTGTGTGTGTGTGTGTGTGTGTGTGTGTGTGTGTGTGTGTGTGTGTGTGTGTGTGTGTGAGAGAGAGAGAGTAGTTATGATAAAATAATTGATTACATGATCAGTGTCTTCCAGACATCCAGATAAAAGTAACATTTAATTACTGTAAACTCACCAAGTAAAAAAATTATGCAGGTAAACTCTTTTGATGAAATCCTTTTAAAAAACAAATTATGTCAGATTCCTGTCAGAGAGGAGGGAAGAGGTTTAGTCTTGAATGAAATGTAAGACTGCTACATTGCAATGAATAGATTCATATTTATTTCAAGAACTTCCTCTTACCTTATTAATCTATAAGAGCAGCTTTCTTAATAGTTCACTCTTCTCAGAATGCCATGAGGATGTCTTTCTCGGTGGCCATCAACTTAAACATCTCCAGCTTGTTTGCTGACAGAGTGCTTCTAAGTCTGCTTTTGATGAATTTTAGTGTTGAGAATGTTCTTTCACAGGCCACCTGAGTCAAGGAGAGGGTCAGCAGGAACTTATATGCAAGCCCAAGGAGATGATAAGCGCTTGACAACATGTTAAACTGCCTGAGTATTCCATAGCAGCACAGTGGGCAATTTTTGCAGGAGGCACAGTTTTTGTTCACGATATCAGTCTCCTCTTATTGGCTTGCAGACCTATCTTCCACTGTTCTGGTCTTATATTCATCTAGATGTGATGCTTTAAGCCTGTTCTATTGTCCAGCTAAACTTTTCAGTTTTGACTGTAGATTCTCCATTGTAGCTCTGCTGTCAAATTTGATCAGACATTTACTGAGGTCTTGGAGTGCATTGCTGGGAAGAGAAGAGAATGGCCTCGATAGCAGTGTCCAGAATTATGTTGAGTACATTTACCTCGTATGCTCTCTCAGCATCGATGAATGACTCATCTTCAGCCATCTCTCCAACCCTGCTTTTTTTCTCCTTTGCTCTTTTCTGAGGCAATGCAGCGTCCACTTCAATGTTTGTTCCTTCCTTCCTTTGTTCAATGCTTTCATTTGTCCATTTGACAAATGTATCTGCAGCTGCCCTTACACTTATGAAATCCCTGGCGATGCTCTCATGTGTGGCAATCACCATTCGATGGGCAGAGAGGATGTCCATCATTTCTGTCTGGAAGTACTTAGAAAGTGGCATGGTATGGTCAAATATTCTCAGGAATATCTGTGCTGTTAAAACAGTTTCATACCTCAGGAGGCCATCTTTAAAGCCTCGTGCTTTGGCACGTATAGTTGGCTTTTCATTTTCTTTGTTTTCTATGGCTGCCAGTGTGATCACTGTCTCAGTGAAGTGGCCATCCTCTGGTTTGCCAAAATGTCCAAACACTTTTTTGACAGCATCGTGCTTGGCCCACCATCGTGTCTCACCTATTAGAGAGAGGCGTCTATGACAATTGTCTTGTGTTTGTTTTCCCCATATAATTACCCTCTTATAAGACTCCCGGATAACCACAGCTATATCATTCAGTAGATTGAACAGTGTTCCACTTTTGATGACAGTTTGAGTTGTGTCAGCCAGCACAAGGTTAAGCACATGAGCGTAGCACCACACATGCACATGAGTGGGAGACTGGGAGGTCATCAGTGCTGAAAAACCTTTGTACTGGCCCTTCATATTGGATGCCCCATCTGTTGCATTCCCTATACACATGTCCTTGTCTAGTTTTAGCCACTCTAAGACTTCTGAGAGCAGGTCTACAAAGTACTGCCCAGTGGATGCCTGACATTTCACTACAGTGAGAAGCCTCTCGTGCACAGTCTCAGTAACATACCTTAAGATTACTGAGTACTGATCCTGGGAGGTTATGTCTTGTGTAGTGTCCAGCTGAACAGAGAACATTCCAGCTTTCTGGACATCTTTGGAAATACATTCTTGAATTAGGTGTCTGTTACGTGACAGTATTCTGTGCTCCCCCCCCCCCCTTTTTATTAATTGGTAGTGTTAGATTTAATTTCCGCATAGATGAATGTAACGGCACATAAAGGAAGAATCATTTTATTTTATTGTCTGTCCTGCTGTTTCTGCTCACTGAAAGCATATGGCTCTCTGGGCTATGTGTGAAGGAAGGGTCGTTTTATTCTTTGTTGTCCTGCTGTTTCTGCTCACTGAAAGCAAATGGCTATCTGGGCTATGTGTGAAAGAAGGGTAATTTAATTGTATTGTTTGTCCTGCTTTACCTTATTTGGTCATTTTGTGAACATCCTGTAATACAGAGCCTCTGGTACCATATATAAAGGCATGCTTGTCTTAGAATAAATTGAGTTCGAAAGCCATGATGCCTCTCTGTGTCTTGTCTTTGGGCTCCCAGATCTGTAGAAGATTTCGTTCACAACATCCAACATATATTTCTGATTTGATTTAGAAGTGATCCAAAACACAGAAAGAAAACTTAGTTCATAAGGAAATTGAAGTTTTACAATTGGAGGCTCGTACCTATGTTTATTCGCAGGTAACCTGAGACCTATTACTTGTGTTTTGATGCCGGGCTAGATTCACTTCTATAGGATGCAAGAGTATCTCACAGATAAGAGTTTTTTATATAACCTTCCTGTGATATACTGTTGATGGCAGACCGCACGATTGTGTTGGGTTTCTGCATTTGCATGTGCATTCCGTGGCGTTGAACTGAGGGCCAGGTTACGCCCTTTGTAGGCGAGAATCACACGACGCGCATATTTTGAATTGTTGACGTTATCATTTAAACATGATAAGTAACAAATAAGAGAAAAAATATATATCAAACAGTTGGATTTTGTGGTTTAAGTTTTCGTTTTATACTTTCCTTTTCTAATTCTTGGTTTGTTCTTTCGTTGAGTATGGGATTATAAATATATGGGCAAATCGTATGAAATTGGAAAAATGAATGAAAACAATATGGAGTGTGTTAATAAAGCGAACAGAATATTGATCGACACGCCGTCGACTGTTAAGACAGCCACTTTATGATGCAGCCGTAATTAATGTCCAAAATAATGCTCAGACCATCTCAAATGTATATTCTTCCTAACTTTTTTTATGTGCACATCCCCCTCCCCTTCCCCTTTCTGAGTTGAACAAAGAAACACGCCCGCATGGTCCGGCTTATGCAGCGGTTCTAGCGTGGTTTCATGAAGGACCTAGAATTATTCTTAAACCAGCAACAACGAGAGATTTAAACTATATGTAAAACTCTCCCGCACGCGAATAATTCTAAGACATTTGTAGATGTTTTGCGCTCACACACGTTGTACAATTAAGAGGCTCGGATTACAGATCAATCTTTTTAGGAGTTTTGGCAGATGATGTTAACTGAATCTGGCAATGGTATACAGTGAGATTTTCAGGAATTTTGGTGGACTGATCCGGAAAGTGTAATAAAATACTTTGATCAGGTTAAGAGTGTTCTAGATGCTCGTGCTCATGTCTGTAACCCATGCCACAAATACCAACCGAAATGAGGGTGAGACCACTTCTGCGTGTATGGGAAGAAAGACGCTCGTATTCCGATGTGCGGTTAAATGTCCTCACTCTTTATTAACACGTGCTTAAATAATATGAATCCAGATGTGACACGTTTGGTTTGTGTAACAACTGCAAATTTAATGCAACAAACTGTTGAAGATTTTGGCAAAGAATTTGTGAGTTGACGCTTCTGGTGGTTTTACTTCACTTCTGTTTAAGCCGAAACAGGAAGTTAAGTTTTTAGCTCCACGGCAACGAATGACTGCTGTGTCTGTGTGTACCAACGGGACCCAAAGGGGCGGTGCTCAGTATAGTCGGAGCCCGCCTCGGGGGAGGTCCTAAAAGATCCGGGACGCGCCTGTTATTTCGGAAAGGCAGGGAACTGTGCAAGAGAGTATAGGCTGAAATAGGCACAGGATTTCGCACGAATGCCTCAACAGATAAACCATACTCAAGCGCCACTTAATTATAGGAAGTATGCTGATCAATATCAGGTGTCTTGGATAAACAAGAAGGATGAACGAAATAAACCAAAAACTGCATACGAATGCCCACAGAGCAATGTTGGTCCAAATGTACAGTCAATGATTTGTTTTTCTTTTAGCAATCGCACGGATGAACTAAAATGTTAAATTTAGAAGTAAATGGGGTAGATTATATTACTCATTTTTATTCAACACACGGTCAACATACGTGTTCATCTATTTCTGCTCAATTTTATGAAGGGCCGATCACCAATCGTACTATGCTCTCTGTTGGGGTTTTAGGGACTAACATTATTTGTCACTTGACACCTGCCATTGAGGGAAATGTACTTAATCACCTACCTTTATTTCACAAATTTGTATTTACTCCAAATGTACCATTGAATCTGTTGGGCAGAGATCTCAGGCATAAACTTAGCATTGAGATTGTATTTTTAGACAGCTCTGTTAATTTCTCTTTGCTTTCAGATGTCTTAGATGCAACTGTGGACGTAATACCATATTCATGAGCAGTGACGAACCACAACAATTTAAATACAACATTGCAGATGTAGAGCCATCGTTGTGGTCACAGTTTAAAGATGAATAAGGCCTCGGTAACATACCCCTTTACAAGGCAAAATGTATTACACATATCTGTGTACATGAAGCAATAACCATTGTCACCAGAAAAGGTTGAAGGTATTCAACCGGTAATTGATAATTAAAAAAAAAAAAAAAAAGGTTATTGTCCCCACTCACTCACCTTACAATAAACCAATCAATCCCATCAGGAAAGCTGATGGAACGAGTTGGCGTTTAACACAAGATTTGAGGGCTATTAATTCATTAATAATTCCTCTGGCCCCGATTGTGCCTGATGTGCAGAGTGCCGACTATTCTAAATTTTATACTACACAATCACGCCCGCTTCAAGGTGGTGGATTTGTGTTCAGCTTTCTTCTCCATCCCCGTCCATGCAGAGACGCAGCCGTTGTTTGAATTCACATTTAAAAGTATGCAGCTGACCTGGACACGCTTGGCTCAATAATTTGTTGATAGCCCTGCAGTCTTTTCCGCTGCGGTGAAACGTGTTTTGAACACTGCCACATTGAACACATAAACCTGCCATCCACGGTTTGTGTGCTGAATTATACAGATGATATTTCAATATCCGCTGAAACTGAGGCTAACTGTTTGCAGGCCTAAATTGTCGTTTGCAATGTGCTTGCGAACACTGGATTTAAGACCTCGAATGAAAACTATAGTGGGTGCAATCCAGAGTCCATTACCTTGGCCACATCATTTCACCAACTGAAGGCCATTTTAGCTGAGAGGGTGCAGCTGATAAAGACTATGCATACTCCTGAGACTGTAACGCAGCTACAAAGTTTTTGAGGTTGGTGAACTACTGCCGTGCATGGATACCTGACTGTGCGTATCATGACAAAAAAACCTACGATGTCTCATTCAACATGGAATGGGTCCGAGAAACTCGCTGAACTGGACTTCTGAAACGAAAGAACATTTCGATGCATTGAAGATTGCTATCACATGCACTCCTGCCTTGGGGCTACCAGACTATTCCAGGCCGTTTCACTTACATGCGGGGGAGGCTGTGGGTGTTGCAATGGTTGACCCAAGAGCATGGTGACAAACCGATGGTCCATGGTATAACTTAATAGCTTCGTGCTGTGGCTGCAGCGGCGGAGATGGTTAAAATGGCTGAGAAAACTGTTTTATCATATCCTTTGTTTTTGTACACCACTCATCAGGTGGGTGTTGTGTTGCACAATTTGAAGACACAGCACATGACGGCCCAGATAAGTTCTGGCTATGAAGCAACACTTCTAGCCACAGAAAATTTAACCATTAAACCCACTTCAGTTTCTAATCCTGCAGTTCAATCGTTGTATGGCTTATACCTCATGATTGCATGAATACTATTGAGATCTCCACTTCAACCAGGGTTGATCTGAAAGATATGCCCCTGGATGGGGGAAAACACATATATAGATGGTTCATGTTCAAGGCTGTCTGATGGAGTGTATCAGTGTGGATATGCCATTGTGACTCAGGAGGGTGAGAGGGTGGAGGCATATCGCCTGAACCATAACTCAGCACAGGCTGTGGAAATAATTGCATTAACAAGAGCATGTGAGTTAACAAAAGGCAAAAGAGACACCATTTATACGGATAGCAAATATTCGTACGGGGTCGTTCAAGATTTCGCCCAGACTTGGGCTAGGTGCAATTTTCAGACATCTGAGGGCAAACCAATATCACATGTAGGGTTGGTGGTAGATTTATTACAAGCTGTAATGTTGCCATCTGAACTAGCTGTAGTGAAGGTCAAGTGACATGCGTCAGGAGATGAACCAGATGCTGTTGGCAACAGAAATGCTGATGAAATGGCCAAATGGGCCGCAGAACATGCAGAATTTTTCCCATATCAGAGAGTGCAGAATAGGGACATGCATCATGCGTTCCTGACATAGATTTGAAAAATTGCAAAGTCAACCCACACAGGGAGACGTGAAACATTGGGCAGAAAACGGATGTGTACCAGATGCTAACGATTTGATAAGAGATACAAACAGTAGATTAGCATTACAAAAACTGTCCTTGGTGATATTGATAAGACATTATCACGAAATTCCGCACAATAGCACGTCTAAAGTTACACAGACGATTAATCGCCTGTATTGTATACAGGATACAGCGAAAATGGTCAAACTAATTCTAAACTCGTGTTTGATATGCGCCAAAACAAACCCTCACCGGAAAACGCCACATGATGCGTTATCGTTTCCAGAAGCGCTTTTTCAGTGCCTTCAAATAGATTTTCACATATGCCAGCGGTCGGAAATCTAAAATACATGCTAACTATTATCGATAGGTTTTAAAAATGCCAGAGGTGCTTCCAGCCTTATTGGCAGAAATGAGAATGACCCCATCCTCAACGACAAAATACTTACAATGGGGGTAAGTATACCATTTTACATTTTAATGGGTAGACCTTTCCCGACCCCTTGGGTCAAAGGTCGCGCAAGCGTTTCTTCCCTAGGAGACATGGAGGTGATTCTGGATGACTACGTGATTTCCCTTATTGATAAGCTGAATTCTGTGTGTGCTAATGTTTCTCTTTCTCTCCCTATTCCATTAGATAAGCCCACCCATAATTTCGTTCCAGGCAAACAGGTGCTGATTCGGAGTCTGAAACCAGTCGCAGTGGGGGAACTGAGATATTTGGGGCCAGCTGTAGTCATCGCGGTGACCAGGACTGGAGTGCTAACTGATCATCAACCACAGTGGATTCACGCATCCAGGCTGAAACATCTATCAACATACGCATTACCAATTGACATACGCATTACTAATTTTTTTTTTGACAGATTCCTAAAATATTTGTTTTCTCTTTATTATGACAGGTGGTCTAATAAATTACTAAGCACTGTATGTTTTCATAGCATTCAATTGGCATGTTTGTTTGTAGGACATTGGACAGAATGTGGAATAGTGTGTTTTGTCAATAAAATAAAAAATATTTTTTTAACTGAGTAGTCTAAAGAATAATCAGTCAACTAATCAATTATCAAAAAATATTAGTTGCAGCCCTAGTTGTGTCTCCGGCGTTCCCTATGTTCCCTGCTTTTTAGTTTATTAAAGATTTTGAAGAATAAGCTTCACCGTGCTCCTCGCTTCCCCACTGTAGCATTGTGACACTTGTAGGACAAGTGCACTCCTTAAATCCCATAATGCAATTTTAGAATTAAAGTTCTAAGAGGTCCAGTCTCAAAATTTTCTTCCCAGCAGAGGTCTGGACAATCATTTTATTTATGTTTATTTAATTATTTGGTTACAATTTATAATAACGTTCAGTTATAAGTCATTTATATGTAATAATTTAATTATGAACGAATTATTTGCAAAACACTCATAAGCGATTAATAAGTGATATGCTAACTATACATTTACAAATGATTAAGTCATAGGTTATCTTTAAAAAATAGCATCATGAAATAATCAAACAGATCCTTAATGGTTAATAGTTTAGTTAGGTTACTAGTTCATTTATTATTAATCACTTATGTAAACTACTCATCACCTGTAAATGTTTTACAAACCTTCCTGTTACAAATTGTTTGTGGGTGTATATATTTACGCACACACAACTGGAAACTATCAAGTTTGTAAAACATTTATAACTGATGAGTGGATTACACTTTAGATTAGGAGATGCAGAAAGTGTTGTAAATGCCTTGTATATACCTACAGATCATTTGTAACAGGTAAAAAAAAATCTACAAATGATGTGTAACACATTTACAAGTGATGAGTAGTTACACTTTAGATTAGGGGATGCAGAAAGCTTTGTAAATGATTTATAATGTTTTTTGAGATAATAATATAATGTTGACATTTCAATGATTTGTAAGTGATTAATAATATATTAACTATTAACCATTAAGGATCTGTTTATTTCATGATGCTATTTTTTAAAGATAACTTATGACAGATTTGTAAATCGTTGTTAGCATATTACTTAATCATTTGTGAATGTATAGTCATGTTTTGTAAATGATTAGTTCATCATTAACTAATTACTTGTAAATGAATTAACAAAACATACAAAAATTATTATCATATCACTTATAAACTGCTTATGAATGTTTTGTAAATGATACGTGTAAAACACTAGTTTCCTTATGAACTAAGTTTTCTTTCTGCATTTAGGGTCACTTCTAAATCAAATCAGAAATAGGTTGGATGTTGTGAACGAAGTCTTCAGCAGATCTGGGAGAGCAAAAACACGACGCAGAGAGGCATCATGGCTTTTGAACTCAATTTATTCTTGACACCACATGTCTTTAAATATGTTACCAGCAAGTCTCGTATGTCCAGGGGTTCACCAAATAAGGTATAGCATAGCATGACAGACACAGAATTAATGCATTCTTTCTCTACTTATAGCCAGGAGCCACCTGACCAGCGAGCTTAAAACTTCACCATTTATGTAGCCTTGTATTCACTTATGCGGAAATTAAATCTAACAATTAGTTCATCATTAACTTATCACTTAAAAATGACACAACTGAACATGAAGTGTTACCAATAATTTTTTTGTAATAGTTATACATTTCCATCTGGAAAGCATTAATGCTTTGTATAAGGAAAAAAACTGTCAAAATAGTCATCAAACAGATGTTTTATCAAATTATGGTTTTATCAGATGTTTTATCAAATTATGGTTTTATCAAATTATGGACAGAAAGCCATGTGACTGAGAAAATATACTGTATGGGGGCAGTCAGGGTTTTTCTCTCTAAGTATATTTATATTTTGCTTAAAATTAAATGTACATAATATTCAAACATCCACCATCAGCAGAAAACAAAGTAAACTAGTGATATCAAAGTTTAAGTTTCCCTATTCTCTACAAATTACTTTTTCCCAATTACCACATTGTTATAATATGCTCTTATCATGCTGATTAATAATGCTAAATATAAATTAATAAACAACTTGTCACAAACCTGGTTTATTTTAATGGTCGGAGTCTGTAAAGGATGTTAAGCACCCTCAAACGGAAGCATCAGTACCCTCAGAGTGTCAAAAATGCATATTTACGACGTGTTTTTGCAGCGTTCATAAAAATGGCGTATTTCAATTACAGTCCATTTGCAATCCTCCAAGTTCTGCTAATTCTTTGTTTTCTGCATATTTATAAAAAAGTTTATCACATTTCAAAGAGAAGTCTGTGTGCTATGTGGGAGTTTGGATTCGTCAGACATACACATAACACTTTGGTAAAGAAAAAGACTGTCAATGAAAACACAAAGGTTTTAAAGGCTTTATGGCAGCTTTATTTGACATATTGAAAGCAAAATAAAAATGTATTAAGTGAAATGTGTGAGAAATGTGGAAAATTACATGTACAGTATGTGCGAAATGCATGACAAGTACAAAATGCAGTGCTTATTGAGTGTGAATCAAACACTTCAGCAACTTCAGCACCTACTTTTATTGTAGGTATTAACCATTGAGAATAATTTATAGATATTTATTTATTTACTTTATTCAGCCTAATCTCTGCCTAAATTTTAAGCAATGCTTGCAGATCTCTAAGTAATTGCTTGAAAGGTTAGAATACAGGTATTTAACTGAAGCACTTGGTTATCCTTGGAGTAAACCCATGCTGATATTTTTCATGATTGTGCAGTTGGCAGCGGGACTTCAGTTGGAGGGTTAGGCTCATCATCAATCTTCAAATCACGACAGAACAACACTGGTTCTTGACCAAGACCCAGTTTGTACTGCCACAGATATAAACTCTGATTTGGCTTCAGCTCAACTGAGAGTTGTTCTTCCACTTCGGTCAGTTCGTTCCAGCTTTCATTTTGAGTGCTGACATGTGAACCTCCATATTCTGCAGAAAAGGAGAACTGCCACTTTGCAATTGACCCTGAAAGGGCTCCAGATTCAATCGAGGCTGACGTGGCTATCTTCCAGTTGTGCGTGATCTGGGTCATTTTCTCTTTATTGTATCCAACCTTTTTATTAATTTTATTTTGCCACCTCACTGCTGAATTGCTGTCGTTAGTTATAGTTTTAATATTCTCCCACATGCCAAATGATGGGCCTTTAGTAATTGACAGCCCACCAGGCAGGAAGTTGAGAACATCGGGATGAACAGAATAGACATCGACACACTCGTCTTTGTTGAAGTTGGTACCTTTGTAATATTCAACTCCCCACTTTGAGACCGGCTTGAGGAAGTAGTAGTGGAATCGCAAGCCCCAGTAATACAGACCATCTCTGCAGTTGGGATGCAGGTCGTATTCTACAGCTTCCCAGTCATGATTCATGTTAGTTGTTCTTCGGTAAGTGCCCTTTTCTTGAAATATGATGTAAAAATTGCCAAAAGCTGAGAGGTAGTGGTCTCCACCTTGGCAGTTGGGATGAAGGCTGTAAACTACAGCACTGCTGTCTGTCGACAGATCGGTGACTCTGCGGTAAGAATTGCCCTTGATGATGTAGAAGTAGCCATCCTGATGACCAAGGTAATGGTCTCCATTTTGGCAGGCAGGGTGCAGACTGAAAATTTTGAG
This sequence comes from Gymnocypris eckloni scoliostomus, assembly GCA_027564155.1. Lineage (NCBI taxonomy): Eukaryota > Metazoa > Chordata > Actinopteri > Cypriniformes > Cyprinidae > Gymnocypris > Gymnocypris eckloni. The sequence goes on along the minus strand of CM050432.1, from coordinate 19,436,539 downwards.
GTCTGACCCTTCTTTGAAATTACTTGACTGCATATAGCAGCCGAGATCAGAGCGGATTATATAATAGCAGTGGTCCACTCCACAGATGTCAGTACCTTTGGTTTTGCTCTTGGGAATAATGCTTTGCATCGTGCCTGAACCTGCAACACAGAATAACCCAAACATTCAATCTCCACACCTAGTAGAGTGCTGTTATTTTAGTTTTTCTATAGATTGATCTCACTGATTACCAAAACATCTTGATATATCAGGGTAAAAAATGAAATCTAACTGATGATATAATAATCATCTAGTAGAAGAAAAAAATTGTATTTGAAGAAAAGCACCTCTAATATATACTGTTATTACATAACTATTTTTCAATTTTTTTCTTTTGGAGATTTATATTGTAGGGATTAGGGTAAAGCTTAGGGTTAACCTTCAAATTTGTGGGCAGATGTTGTGTTGAAATTCCATAAATTACAGCTTATTCTGTTAAGGTTGATCCTAAGTGCTTATACCTCGTGGAATTAACAGTAAGATTAGATTTCCATAGGTATACAACATTTAAATATAGCTGCAGGCAGCAATTAAAGGGCCAATTAAGTGTGAAGTTGATATGAGTCAAATTTGGTGAAAATCAGACTAACAGTCTAGGAGGAGTTTAAAAAAAAGTAGGTTTTCAATGAAAACGGTTTTCAGTCGTTTATGATATTAATGTTCTTGGCATGATCCAATGAATCTATCAAGACCAATCTCGTGACAAGAGGCAAAACAAATCAAAAGTTATTAACATTTTTTTTATTTCACTATAATTTTTGACCACAAGGTGACGCTGCCCTGAAACATTGAGTACCTTCAGGGGATGGTGCTGAAGACACATACACATACACCAATTGTTCTTAATATATGCCATTTTAAATGAGCTAAGGAATAAGGGGGAAAATGATTTTGATGATGAATATTTATTTATTTTTTAAATATATGAATATTTCCTATTTCATAACTTTCCTGTAAGTGGTTGTATGGGATGCCATAGACTCAACAGCAGAAGAAGAAGAACAAGAAATATACCTGCAAGCAGCAATTAAGGGACAAAGCACAACAGAGGCAAAATGAACAGCTAACGAGCTGTATTTAATTACTCAATAAATACCAGGGTTCTCCAACCCTGCTCCTGGAGAGCTACTACCTTCCTGCCAACTTCAGTTCTAACCCTGCTGCAACACACTTATCTGTAATCTGTCTAGGTTAGGCGTCTTTGATTAGAATTGGAACTGAACTCTGCAGTATGGTAGCTCTACAGAAGCAGGGTAGGAGATTTTAGAATCAAAAGGCTGCAATTTAAAACATGCGTTGCATGATTTGAAACGCTGGCATGCCCAAGTTGTATTAACAGTGAGGGTCTCGGAGCAAAGCGGCTCGATCCACATTATTCATGAGAAGAAACTCGCTCACTCCATTCACTGTGCTGTATTCTGCATGAGATTGCATAAACTTGGAAAATTCAAATGTTACGAAAAATGTTTCAGGTATATTCACTTATTTCTATTGTCTGTTTGTACTCGGCACTCTGTCTTTGCGAGAGATATACAGTTAGTTGTTTTCGTTCCTCCGTTTGCATTTGGCTACCTACCAATAAGGAAACGGTCTGTACAAAGCATTTCACATGTACGGGGTAATAACACTACATGATTTAAACATTTACACATGCTAACATAACAAAATTTAGAAAATGTCATATTATTTCCTAGGCATATCAACACTATTTAGAGAAAAAATGAGTTTAAAGTTAAAGAATCTTTTGAAGATATCGTTTAACATTTACAAATTTCTGGTTGAAGTAAATTTTTAATCTCAGTTTTTAGTGTTCATAAAAAATTAGACACATTTACAATTATTTTAATTTCCAAACTATTTAGCAGTTTAGATAGTTCTGCTTCACGTCTCTGCTTTGCTAAATCAATATTGTGTTGTGCTCTGCTCTGCTCTCCCCTATGCACACAGAAGGAGCATGAGAGAGTTTAACAATGCTCACAGCGCGGATCACGGTTTATATCCACACCGGAGTGAGCGTGTTTTTATGGACATATTTCATAGATTCTTTAACGTCTGTAAATAAGGAAATTAAAACATAGATATTAGTAGTGACATTTTACAGTTGTACTATAAAATAAAATGGTTATTTTTCTTAAATATTCTATTTTTGTCATATCAAACTTTCAATTAAAATTAAGCTTACAGTAATGCCAACTGTTTTCTGATCTCCAATATAATGTTGGGTCTTGAAATAGATTATACTTCTCTAGGTGGGTCCTGGTATGGAAAAGTTTTTGTGAACCCCTGAGCTAAAGCATTGTAGAGATAGCTGCATGTCAATTGTTGCATGGATTTAGTCAAATTTTGGAGCAAATCTGACAAACCGTCTAAGATAAGTTTGAAAAAGAAGATATTTTTTGGATTATTCAAAATTGTGAAAAATCTTTACCTTCTTGGTAAAAACCAAGATTACCACAAATCTTGGTAAAAAAATATTTAGTTTCTAGCCCATATAATTCTAAAGTTTTTTGCATAAACATGATTGAAAGTTTGAGCTGTTGGTAGCACAAAGAGGTTTGAGTTAGAGACTCCTAACTTGAACCACAAGTGGCTCTATGGGGTGTCATAGACTCGAGCAGAAGAAGAAGAAAACTAATGGATTCAATAGGTGCCTTCACACCTTTAGTGCTTGACCCCTCATAATAAGAAAACTAATGATAATACCAATGAAGATTAAAATATTATTCTCAAAATACACGTTACGTATTTTATATTCAGTATCTTCTTGTCACTTAAATACTAGGAATCCTACCTCTACTCTAGTTCCCATTTCTATTGTATTTTATTAGTGACTAGTTAGCATATATATTATGTCTGTGATGTAAAATAATCTTGACTACAGAATACATACTTACTTGGACAACTGTAGACTGTGGCGCTGAGTCCGAAGAGCAGCTCTTCTTCTATCAAGCCTGAGAGATATGCCTGTCTGACAGCTTGCTGTCTTAAATAAAGCTCCAGAGAGGGCTGGCTGTATGGCTGCTAACCACACCCGCAAGCCTCAAGGAAGAGCAGTCAGCAACACAGGTCTGTTTGTTAATGGCCAGTGTGATGAAACATTGATATGAAAAAGTATTTACCCCTGTTCCAGTTTCCTTTTTTATGTGTCTTTTTTGGCATACATTATTGTGAGTGTACGTTATTTGCTTGTTACATGTGTTATGTTGTTGAGAAACTGGTTATGTTTAGGGTAGGTGTTAGGTGCTCAAACATTTCTATAAACACATTCTGTCACTGCATGAAAAGAGCTGTATACGGACCAGTAAACTCCTGTACACACCGCAGAGTTTTGGACAGATCTGGGAGTATTACTGACCTGACATGGAAGTACCATGGGTCCGTATTCTTCCATATACGTACAAGCAGTACCGCCGCTCCCTATACGCAGAGTACACAGTTTGCATAGGGCACCCACTCCCAGAGGAGAGGGGGGTGGGGGTTGGGGGGGGGGGCACCATCCCAGTTGCTCAAAAAAAAAGACTTATTTTTTCTGAAAAAATAAATAAATATTTGATTTAAGAATTGTTAGAGATTTGGACTGGAAACAAGACAAAAAAATGTAAGAAGCAGTTTTTGTAGTGTGTAACATTTTCTCCCTATAAAGCAGCTTGACTTTAGTTTAGTTTAGGGGAGTTTAGTTTGCCACCTTTTTCACTCCTGACGAGTTTGCACCCCTGTTATTACAAATACCCGCAAAGGGAGCCAAAGGCTTGGTGATTGCTGCTGTTACACTTACAGGATGGTCATATCCTTGTTTAATAGGTTATTGACCAAACATTTAATGAATTTTTGGCCACCTTTTTGTTATAGATGACACAGCCTCTATAATTTCTTCAACAAAAAACATGTGGACATCACAACCCTTACAAAAATTAACGTCTAGGTTACGTACGTAACCCCCGTTCCCTGATGGAGGAACGGAGACGTTATGTCGTGACGACATAGGGATTTACCTGGAAGCCCGAACATCTCTGACTAAGAGAAAAAATGAAATTGGCTAGTGGATTTGCATACCTGAGCCACTCCCGTGCACACGGGTATAAAAGCGACAGGTGCATCCACTCATTAGGTTTTACGCTGAGGAGCCGAGACGAGTCCCTGGCAACCAGCGATGGTTCAAGATTGTGGCATGGGGACATAACGTCTCCGTTCCTCCATCAGGGGAACGGGGTTACGTCTAACCTAGACGTTCCCTATCTGTCGGTCACTACGAGTTATGTCGTGGCGACATAGGGGTCTATGAGCGCCACAAGCTGAACCCCGTCACAACCTTGTGGCATGCAGATGTTGACAAGCGAGTGCGTGACAGACAAATGCCATGCAAGAGGTTGCAACCTTCCTACCGCTCCAGCGCAAATTCGCTAACCTTGGTGCCCACCGGGACCACTGAGTACATCGCTGCTGGAGATAGCCAAGCCTTTCCCCACGGAAACGGAAGGGATTTCGACCTTCAGTGAAAGACAGCTTCAGGTCTTTCCTATTTGTTGTTACAGCTTGTCGTAACGGCAGGGAAGTGAGCCTTCCAGAGAAGGGCGCTACGGAGGCCACATCCTGCCCGAAGGGAGGTAACATGTGGAGACACTGATATGGACTGGCCCAGGCTTGGGGCAGTACTACATACGACTGGACTCTGGGGCAGATCCTACCTAGGAGTAGGGAGGAGGGCTGCCAGCAGAACCTGACAGAAGCTCTGTCACAGGGAAGACACGGGTTTACCGTGAGGGAAACCTTACCATGGAAGAATACACATATGGGATTACCCGAAGGGGAATCAGGTCATACGGACACCTAGCCCAGTACAGGGGCTGACCGGAGACCCGGGCGAGCTAACACCAGTACTGGGCCTGGCGTCAGACTGCTCCGCCCAGTCTGACTGCCGGGGTGCTGGAGGATTCCACCAGGGTTCACCGTCCGGGAACTGAACTGGGGAGAAAAAGCGCCAGATCCCCGGGTGAGGGGAATGGCACAGCAAGTGTGACACCGGCCAGTTCTTCCCGCCCATTACTTACCCAACACATGGGAAGAAACTGGCTCAACGCGGAGATTGTAGAATCTTGCGAAGGTGTCCGGTGTCGCCCAGCCCGCAGCTCTGCAGATGTCTGCCAAGAGGCGCCGTGGCGCCAACGCATGGGAGGAGGCAACACTCCTGGTGGAGTGAGCCCTCACCCCCAGGGGGCACGGCTCGCCTTGCGACTGGTACGCCAAGGCGACGGCCTCCACTATCCAGTGGGCCAACCTCTGTTTGGAGACAGCCTTCCCTTTCTGCTGCCCTCCGTGGCAGACAAAGAGCTGCTCGGAGCTTCTGACGCCCGGTGCGGGTCACGATATGCGCAATGCTCTTACGGGACACAGCAATGCTAAGGCTGGATCTGCCTCCTCCGAGGGCAGTGCTTGCAGGTTCACCACCTGATCGCGGAAGGGCGTGGTGGGAACCTTGGGCACGTATCCAGGCCGGGGTCTCAAGACAACGTGAGTAGACCGGCCCGAACACAAGGCACTCTTCGCTTAAGAGGGGCTCAAAGGGGCCCCTCTGAAGTCCAGCCAGGACGATAGAGAGGTCCCAAGAGGGCACAAGGGGAGGACTGGAGGGATTCATCCTCCTGGCCCCCTTCAGGAACCTCACTTCTCGGCGAGAAGAACACCAGGTCGCGAACAGACTCCATTTCAGTGCATAGGTTTGCCTTGTTGAAGGGGCTCTAGCCTGAATGATGGTCTCTACCACCGCCGGTGGTAGACCACTCAAGTCTGCCACGTCCCGTCCAGGAGCCACACATGGAGGTTCCATAGATCTGGACGCGGGTGCCATATGGTGCCGAGCCCCTGAGAAAGGAGGTCCTTCCTCAGAGGAATGCGCCAGGGAGGTGCTGTCGTGAGGGAAATGAGTTCGAGAAACCAGGTCCGGGTGGGCGAATTGGGCGCAACCAGCAGGACCTGCTCCTCGTCCTCCCTGAGCTTGCACAATGTCTGTGTGAGTAGGCTCACTGGGGGAAACGCATACTTGCGTAAGGCCCGAGGCCAGCTGTGTGCCAGTGCGTCTGTGCCGAGGGGGCCCTCGGTCAGGGAGAAGTACAGCTGGCAGTGGGAGGACTCGGGGGAGGCAAACAGGTCTACCTGAGCTTCCCCGAATCGACTCCAGATCAGCCGGATCGTCTCGGGATGGAGTCGCCACTCTCCGGGGAACGTGAGCTGTCGTGAGAGCGCGTCGGCCGCACGATTGAGCTGCCCCGGGATGTGAACAGCACGCAGTGAATTGAACTGCGTGTGACTCCAGAGGAGGAGATGGCGGGCGAGCTGTGACATGCGGTGTGATCGTATACCCCCCAGCCGGTTGATATATGAGACCGCCGCAGTGTTGTCCGTGCGGACTAGCACGTGCTTGCCCAACAGCAGTGGCCGGAACTGCCGCAAGGCTAAATGCACTGCCCACAGCTCCAGGCAGTTGATATGCCAAAGCAGTCGGGGCCCTGTCCAGAGCCCCGAGGCTGCCTGCCCGTTGCATGTAGCGCCCCAGCCCGTGCTGGAGGCATCTGTTGTGACAACAGTATGCCGGGACACTTGTTCTAGGGCACCCGGCCCGTAGAAAGGCAAGGTCTGTCCAGGGGCTGAGGGAACGGCGACACTGCTGGGAGATACCTACTACTGCAGTGTACCGCGCGCCATGCCCACCTCGGGACCCGGGAGTGTAGCCAGTGCTGAAGTGGTCTCATATGAAGCAATCCGAGTGGCGTGACTGCAGCTGCGGATGCCATATGCCCCAGGAGCCTCTGAAACTGGTTCAGTGGTACCACATTCCTGCCTCTTAAGGAACTCAGGCAGTTCTGCACTGCTTGGGCACGTTCCTCCGTGAGGCGTGCCGTCATACTCACCGAGTCTAACTCCACACCGAGAAAAGAGATTCTCTGCACAGGGGAGCTTGCTCTTTCCCAGTTGACCCAAGCCCCAACTGGCTGAGGTGCCGGAGCACCAAGTCCCTGTGATCGCCCAACTGCTCTCTGGATTGGGCTAGGATAAGCCAATTGTCGAGGTAGTTGAGGATCCTGACGCCCACTTCCCGTACGGGTGAGGGCGCCCTCTACAACCTTCGTGAACACACGGGAGACAGGGAGAGCCCGAAGGAGGACCCTGTACTGCCAAGCCCGACCTTCGACGCAAACCGTAGAAACGGTCTGTGTCGCGGAAGGATCGAAACGTGAAAGTAAGCGTCCTTCAGGTCGATCGCTGCAAACCAATCCTGGGGCTGAATGCATTTGATCATGCGCCTGTCAGCATCTTGAACGGGAGCTTGTGCAAAGCCCGGTTCAAGACTCGCAGATCCAGGATTGGCCGAAGGCCGCCACCTTTCTTGGGTACGATGAAGTAAGGGCTGTAAAACCCCTGCCTCATCTCGGCTGGAGGGACCGGCTCGATTGCATCCTTTGCCAGGAGGACAGCAATCTCCTCGCGCAAGACAGGGGCGTTCCGGACTGCCACCGATGTCTCGAGAACGCCGTTGAACTTGGGAGGTCGCCTGGCGAACTGAATCGCGTAGCCGAGTCGAATTGTGCACGTGAGCCAGCGAGACAGGCTGGGCAGCGTGAGCCACGCCTCCAGACGCTGTGCAAGTGGCTCTAACGGTACAATCGACGTACCTGTGGTGGTGCAGCAAAAGGGAGTAGGGGTGGATGGCACAGAAGGCGGTGCGTTTTGAGGCATCCTCACCGAACTCCCTGGGTCCCGAACGGGACTGGCCAGAGGTGCGTGGGGAGGAATGTCATCCCCGAACCGTACTCTCTTGGCTACTGGCAAAATGGGTCGTGGGCGAGAGTGAGGAGGCACAGCGTCGCACACTGTCGTCCCATGGACCTGAGAACCCGGAGGAAATGGAAATTGCTCTTTCTTTAAGAAGGTGGGTACCGCTGGCCCTTGGACTAGCGGCAGAACAGAAACAAAATGAAACAGAAGATTCTCCTCCCGGCCCTCCACCGGGGGAAGGAGCGGCGCTGTTCTCGCCGTCTCCTGAGAAAGAGCAAACTCAACATCTCCGGGTTGCCCGCGTCAGGGCCGCCGTCGACTTCCTGGACGACTTGGGGCCTGGCTGGGGCGCAGGCGCCCGCTCTCCCGCGTGAGGCTCGGCGCACCTATGTGCCTGGGCGGAGCAGCTCTGGAGGACGCAGGAGGGCGCCCATGGTGACGGGCAGACTGAGGCCTGGCCCCAGGGGCAGCGGTGGATGGTGCATCACGCCGGGGCAGGATGTGCTGGATCGCCTCGGTCTGCTGCTGTACCGCCGAAAACTGCTGGGCGAAGCCCTCGACGGTGTCGCCGAAAGCGTGCCTTGTCGACGTCCTTCATCTCTGCCAGGTTGAGCCAGAGATGGCGCTCCTGGACCACCATGGTGGACATCGCCTTCCCGAGGGACCGCGCCGTGACTTTCGTCACTCGTAGCGCAGCTCCTGCATCAACCCCGGGTCGGTACTACCCTCGTGCACCTGTTTGAGCGCCTTGGCTTGGTGAACCTGCAGGATAGCCATGGCGTGCAGGGCGGAGGCTGCCTGGCCCACAGTACTGTAAGCTTTGGCCGCGAGAGCGGCTGTCAGCTTACAGGCCTTGGACGGGAGACGCGGACGGTTCCTCCAAGTGGCGGCGTTTCGTGGGCACAAGTGCACTGCGACCGCTCTCTCCACCTGGGGATTGCCCGCGTATCCCCTGGCCACTCCGCCGTCGAGGGTAGTGAGGACGGAGGAGGCGGACGAGCGGCTTCTGGCCGTGAAAGGGGCCATCCACGAACTCGTCAGCTCCTTATGCACCTCCGGGAAGAAAGGCACCGGGGCAGGGCACGGTTGTGAGCCGCGCCCCGCTCCGAGAAACCAATCGTCCAGCCGCGAGGGCTAGGGACTGGGCGGTCTGTTGACCTCCAGCCCGATGCTCACGGCTGCCCGGGCAAGCATGGCCGTCAGCTCTGGGTCGGTGCGGCGGTGGCGGCAACACCGAGGGGCAGCCCCACCGCACCTTCATCCTCAGAGGGCGTGAACCCATCCCCGATGCTGCGATCGACATCCTATCTACAGATGGCGCACCGAATGAAATGCTGGGCGCCCGTGGGACAGACCAGCGAAATCACCCGGGAACGGACGGGATGTTCGCTGCGTGAGGAGTAAGAGGTCCGTGGGGCGTGCCCAGCGGAGAGGCTCTTACAGTAACCCTCAGATCTCCCAGGCGTCAGCCGGCGATCCTCTGCTCGAGCCAGAGAGATCAGCACGGGTGGCGGCAGAGGGTGCCAATCCTTTCATAAAGGAAAGGCGAGATCGCAGCGAAATCATGCTCATACGCCCACAACAGACGCATGAGTCATCCACGAATGCAGCTTCAGCATGTCGGCGGCCCAGACACTGAAGACAACGATCGTGTCCGTCATCCGCAGACAGAAAACGACCGCAACCAGAAGGACACGGACGAAACGGCATCTTGAAAAAGACGCGATCGTCCGTGATTTGCTCTTTTAGAATTTGCTCTCTCAGTTGAAGTGCCCAGGAGAATCGCTGATGAGAGGGACTCCGCTGATCGCACCGTTACGCCAACCGGGAACAAAACAAAGATGAACGGCTTTGTGGAGATCAGTACTCTTCTCATCCACTCGGCTCCGAAGCAAAAATCTAAAGAGTGGATGCACCTGTCGCCCTTTTATACCAGTGTGCACGGGGGAGTGGCTCAGGTATGCAAAATCCACTAGCCAATTTCATTGGCGTTTTCTCTTAGTCAGAGATGTTCGGGGCTTCCAGGTAAATCCCCTATGTCGTCACGACATAACTCGTAGTGACCGACAGATAGGGAACCATGGTTTTCGTAGTAAAACTGCTTAATTTTCTTTTGCTTGATTTATGAATGCTTGAGACCATAAAATCAATCAGACAACTGTATTAATAAAATAATAGCCATAGGTAACTGTCTAGAGCTACAATTTTAATTTGTAAATAACTCCATTTAATTACAATTTATTTATTTACTTTTATATTTTATTAAAGTTCTATTTCTGACCCTGTAGTAATTTTTTTTTTTTTTACTTCCAAAATATTTAAGAGAGGGGGGCACAACAATACAATCCTGCTTAGGGCACCCATTTGACCAGCAGTGGCCCTGCGTACCAATCCGGATGTAGGTTACTGACGTATTTTTCCGTGCAACAGCTGTTTGTTGCCACGGTAAGTAATCCCCCTTTGTTCCAATGTGCCCTCCCCTTTTGGTCATTCATGTTAAACTGGATTGGTTGTGTTTTGGATATGGATAATGATATTGCTATTGCTATTTACCTGTTTCAAAGTAATGTTATTTGATTGTTTTAAATTAATGCCATATATGCTTTAAGATAAAGATGCTTGCAATTGTAAAACTTGCTTTTTTGGAATGAGTAAGCAACAGTTGTGAAAGACAGGCATATGAGCTAATGCTATGAAAACAACCATAAAGGTTGACAAGAGGGTCCACAGGGGTGAAGAGAGCATGTTTCAACACCAACAAGAGATGAAGCAGATGAAGGCCATGAAGAAGAGATGGAAAAGTGCAAGACGCAGACAGTAATGTAAGCGACAAAGAAAAGACCACCGCCTTAAGTACGAGTTAAAGAGACTGATACACCTACAACAGGAAGATTGGGTCATACAAAATCACTTTTTCCCTGTTGTCCATCACTCGACAACCTTCCAGATCCTGATTATAATGAAAACCCCACTCAGTCAGACATTATTTCTCATTTGATTCAAGGAGGCAGAGATTCCAGCAATCTTATGAACCAAATAGAGAAGAGGGGCAGGTGAGAATTGTATTTCAATGTTTAATTCAATGTACATTTTTCTAAAGTCATAGTCTACACTGTAATGCAATTATTAAATGAAGCTATTGTTTCAGCTCCGGGAATTATTTATTAAATATTCAATATTGCTTGGTTAAAGTAATATTAATATTTAACTTATTTATACTTTATTAAGTGGTCGTCCACCGATCACTAACATCAGCATATCTTATCAATCTCGCTTCTCTTTCCTCGTGGCCACGATAACAATAAAACGAGATTAATAAATCTCTCAAATTCGAACCTAGGTAACGTTCTCTTTATGGCAAAAAGGATACAATACTTAAAAATCACGTTCCAGAGACAATTCTTTATAAAATGAAACAAGGTTTATTTGTAATACTAATATTCTAACATACAGGGACTGACTAACACACAAACATACACACATGCATACGGGATTTTGGTGAGTAAACTCAGAAAGTTAAAATAGCCCTCTTAGCTGTTTTACATTTAAATTTACATTTATGCATTTAGCAGACGCTTTTATCCAAAGCGACTTACATTGCATTCAAGTTACTCTACATTTTGTCAGCTCTTGCTTTCCCCGGGAATCGAACCCATGATCTTGGCGTTGCTAGTGCCATGCTCTACCAGTTGAGCTACAGGAAAGTTTTAACACTTAAACTAACCAGGAAAGATCACGACAAATGCCTATGCTTTGTTATTGCACTCAGATCAATTTACCAGTTCAGTTAGAAGTAGAGAATCAGTTTATGATACTTGTTTTTGTTGGTAAGCAGGCTGGATCTTTGATTCGGTTTCCACGTGTTGCTCTGGGAAACTCTGCTGGCTCGCGTCGCTGTTGCGTGACGTCACCGGGGAGCCGTGTTGGAATCGCTGAGGCTATTTGATGCTGGTTCTGCGTTGAGATGAAGGCGTCGTTACGCTGCTGGTTCTGCGACGTTACGGCGTTTACACAGTCTTTGATCCGCCTGGATAATTTGTCTCAGCCGGTCTTAAGGCGAGAGTCCAGCGGGCCGTCCGGGTCGTTGGAGAGCGAGTTTCGAGAACAGGAAGAGAGAGCGTTTTGTGACTGGTGCGTTGTTTTAAACAGTCCGATTTGGCCCTGCCCGCAGGTGGCTAGTCGAATCCGATTGTCCGTATGGGGCGGAGCCCCGCCCATGTCCAGGCTTTCTGGGGTTGAGCCCACGTGATCTGATATTTCATTCATTCCGTGGAAGATACAAACTTACAGATTTTTTATATATGTTTAGTCACACATGATGCTAAAGTTTAACGGTTATCAACATCATTTGTCACTTACGATGCCAGCTTCTTTTAAAGACCAAACATTGCATTTGACACACACACACACACACACACCTATTACACACTCAAGGCACGAAGAAAAGTCATCCCACATTTCTTAAGTAATTCCTATTCACCCAAGCATATGAGAGAAAGAGTACAACATTAATATCCATATATTTCTTGTGTAGATAGTTTTTTTATAGTCGTGAGTGTACTAAATGAATGTCCGGACTCCTATGTAGATCCTTTGTCTGTCTGATGAAAAAGCGCGCGATTTTGTGCTGATGAGGAGGGGGAGGGGTTTTAGATCCAGACTTTAGTTGGCTGGTATCTATGACATGGTACCTGAAAGTAACCAAATTCCCCAACGATGTGCTGTTCTTCCATCACATTTCTCTACAACACTGTGTTAATAGCAACCTCTTGCAACATTCGGTAAAGAAACAGTTCACGCAGAAATACTTAATCTGTAATTATTTACTGAACCTCATGTTGTTCCAACCTATAGTGACACCTAATATATTTTTTAAAACTGTCAACACCCTGAAATATTGATGACAAAATAAGGCAATTTCCAAATCCATCTGAAGATAAAAATCAAATGTTTAAATAATCAAAGAATTCTTAAAATATGAATGTTTTATCCTTTTGATAAATACTGCAAATACTGCTCACATGCCGTTTACTCATGGTCAGTGTAAGTTTTTTTGTAAATTAAATAAAGCTGAAATACAATAAAATATTAATATTTTACTCTAAAAACACAACATTATTAAATAGAATTACAATTAAATTTAAATTGAAATATAAAAAATGGTAAAATGCCAAAAGCACATAAAATCACTTAAACTTGGATTACCTAATAAACTGGAACTACAGCTTATCAAACCTGTATTGTTATCTAAAATTAAAACAGAAAATATTTAAAAATGTTTTTGATAATTGAAATAATACATAAATAAAATATAAATATATCATGAAAACTTCAAAAATGTAAACAAAAATTATAAATAATAATGAGTTAATTTCAGTTAAATAATTAAAATTACTAAAACAATTGTGTGGAGAAGTGCTGAAATCGCATTTGGTCTTGTACTGTATCATGTCCCTTGTCAGTGTCTGGCGCTTGCTTGGCCGTTTATTGTGATTAACAGGAAATTGTGTTTAAGCGCCAGCAGAAGATAGAAGTGTAAAGTAATAATCTTTGAGAGAAGCAGTCTATCAGCGGAAGTTAAAAACAACTAGTAAGTGTATTTAGTTGTCTCATTAGTGTTTAGCGCAGTTGTTGTTGTTGCTAGGAAACGCTTGTTTTGTTTATTGTGTGGAGACGTGCTGAAATCGTGTTTGGTCTTGTACTGTATCGTGTCCCTTGTCAGTGTTGGGCGCTTGCTTGGCCGTTTATTGTGATTGACAGGAAATTGTGTTCAGCTGAATTGGAGTAGTATTTTGTTAGATGGGTATACAAATCGTAGTTTACCGCGACAGCCGTCGCGGCAGCCGTTGTGTGAAGCCCTCCTTGTGAGAAGACCGAATAGTGTAAAGACCATTGACTCTGCCGTGCGACTCCGCCGGGCAGGGACACGGCAAAGGATATAAGTATCGCTTTTTATTTATTCTCTTTCTTACTGCTTGTTTCACTTCTGTTTTAGTCTGTATAACCAATCCTTACTATGTGTATGGAAGTTGTTGTTTGTTAGCATGTGTATTTGGCAGTGTTCTTTTTTTAGGATTACTGATAAACTACTGCCGCTTGATTTGTTATCTATTTTAATTTTAGATAAATTATGTATGAATTTATTATGTCTTTATAGGTATTTTCTTTAGTTTTAGTTTTAATAAATTGTATTTATTTTAGTAACGTTATTTCAACATACTACATGGAAATGAAATAACACTGTATATATATGGGTGTTTGACTTAGTGTCATGTTAGAATAATTTTTATTCTCATACCTTTTGTTGTTTTAATATTTTGAAATGTTTTTAGATTTATTTTTTGTTTTCATTTAAATGTTTAGTTTTTAAATGTTGTTGTATGCATTTGTCATTTTATTTAATTTATCCATTTTCGTAAATGTGTATATATTGAATTTATAGACTTTTAACTTATAGTTTTAGTTACTTTTTCTTATTTGTAAGTCACTTTGGATAAAAGCATCTGCTAAATGACTAAAAAGTAAAAGTAAAGTAAAAAAAGATTGAGTAAACCATTTGATTTGTCATTGATGTTATTGTATGTTTGGAGAGCTCTACACACATCTGGTTAAGAATACAGTTTTTTTTCTCCCAACCACATCAATGTTATACAACAAGGATTGTTTTTTATTTTTGCCTGTAAAAACTTCAGTTCCCTATCAGTCAGTCACTCTCGATGTCACATCGGAGGACCGACGAATTGGTAACTCGCTTAGAGAGACCAATCTACTTCGAGTGTAAACTAAACAAGCCAATGCACACTGGCATGCGATTATTGCATTCAGCTGCCCCTCGAGGTTGGACGACTGGTTTCTCGGGGTAGCTTGTGCTGGTTCTCAGCGCCCTGCCCCGGGTGCCTCTCTCCCGGAAGTGCAAGAGGAGCTTACAGGTCGCAGACGGCACATTTTACTGCCAGAAACCGACCTGCTAACTCCTCCTCCCTCACCACCCTCGGTGGTGCAGCTAGGGGTATACAGGGGTCCCCCCGGTGGAGCGGTCAGTTGCGATGCAAGTGTGTCCTTATACTGTCTCCACCCGGCAGGTCAAACCGTGCCTCCTCTTCCGGGCCTGTAGGTACTCGTCTGGTATCATCCGGCGAGGCTCATGTGGCCTGTGGAGATGCTGCCTCCACCTTACGCTACGGCGTTACTGCAAGTTCTTTAGGCTAAAAGCACTGAGGGACATGCACAGGGGTGGTCACGATCCGGAAGTTCCGAAAGAGCTCCGTACTGCACCTGACCTCTGCGCATCTTGAACTGGGCCTTTCATAAACTTCCTTTCAAGATGCTCACGCAGAACCGCATCTTCGGATGCATCCGTCCACGAGATCGGTCTGCAGCGTTCGACCTGAAGGACCCATACTTACATGTGTCGACCCTTCCGCGCCACAGGCCATTCCTGCGGTTTGCGTTTGAAGGACGAGCATATCAGTACAAGGTCCTGCCCTTCGGGCTGTCCCTATTGCCTCGTGTCTTCACGAAAGTAGCGGAGGCAGCCCTTGTTCCCTTGAGAGAACAGGGTGTGTACATTCACAACTACCTCGACGATTGGCTCAGTCTCAGGATCAGTTATGCGAACACAGGGATTTGGTGCTCTCGCACCTCAGCCAGTTGGGCCTTCGGGTCAACTGGGAAAAGAGCAAACTCTTGAAGACGCAGAGGATCTCTTATCTCAGTATGGAGTTGGATTCGGTCGTTCAGATAGAGCTCCTCACGCAGGAACGTGCTCAGTTGGTGTTGAACTGCTTGAATACGTTCAAGAGCAGCAAGGCGGTCCCACTGAATCAGTTTCAGAGGCTCCTGGGGCATATGAGACCGCCTCAACACTGGCCCCATGGCACCGGTCTGCCGCCAAACCTTCACCCCGTGGTCAGATTTTTCGTTTCTTCGGAACAGGTCTCCAGGCATGCTGTGGTTTACACGGATGCCTCCACCACCGATGTTCAACGGACTTGCAGTGTTGGCGGTTTTGATGGCGGTGTGCTCCTCCGCCATATATCCACACAGTCAAGGTTACAGGGTTACAATCGTGCAGCTGTACTTTTCCTCTCTAGGAGAGGAAGCAAATAGCATTTTACTAAATCATGTTGTACAGCTTACTCCCTTTACATTTAGGGCCTATAAGACCTCTAAGATCAGCATAAAATGTATTTTCCTCAACACCCTGAAGGAGGGAACGGAGACGTCACGTCCCGTCGCCACGGCTCTTGTACCACCGCTGAGCGGCCGGGCCCCGGCTCGGCTCCTCAGCCAAAACCTGAATATGCGCTGCACCTGCTGCCTACTTATACTTACGCTGTGATCAGCGGCAGCTGAATGCAATAATCACATGCTTATTCACCCCCTAACAGGGGGTTCACCAAATGACCAAATAAGGTATAGCAGGACATAGCATTACAGCCAAAGAATGCATAGACTATATACCCTCCTCCACCTAGTCAAGGAGCCATGTGTATTCAGTGAGATTAAAAGCATTACCCTTCATTTATGTGGCTTTACATTCATTTATACGGAAATTAAATCTAACAATGCCTAAGAGTTTAGTGCATTTAGCCATCTCATGTTGAATTAACAATATTGTAATCTCAGACCAGGCTATGGTTGTTTTAGACATAAAGGCATCGAATAGAGATCATTTTCACCAATGGATATTAAACACTAATATACTCAAGGATCAGTTATTTAAACCTTTTTTTCTCTCTATGGAATTTACATCCTTCTATAATATTAATAATCAAACCATGCAAGACTCTTCTCTTTTTATGGGAGACTAGTAAAGCTCATATAAGAGGATTTATTTAAGATGTTTTTCTATTTCTAAGAAAAAAAAAGAAAAAAGAAACCCATAGATTATTAGATGCCTTGAAAAATATATTAAAGGTGCCATAAAATAAAAAAAAGTCTTTACCTTGGCATAGTTAAATAATGTCAGTTCTGTAGATGGAAATTACATACAGTGAGCCTCAGACACCATAGTTTCCTCCTCATGTAAATCATGTGATTAAAAAAGTCCACTGAAAAACAGGCGAATCAGAACATAACACCGACTGTGATGCAACAGTTGGGATCACTACGCCCCAACATTCCATAAACCCGCCCTTGTTCTAGGCAAGCGCCAGCAGAACCATCAGAAGTTCTGCAGGTGTTGTAAATAAACAAGCGCGGACAACAGCGAATATGGCAGATCATGGAAATAAATGTAATTTTCCAAGCTGTGCAGGGGATGTGAAGTGCAGGGATGGGTTGGTGTATGTTTTCAGAAAGGCACGGAAAGCAAATAACGCGTTCTACTAAAATAACACGAGCCACTATAAAGGGACATGCTTAGCTCCTTGCTAGCGGTAGCCTGTTACACTGCAGTACACAAGATTTCACTTACCACATAAACAGTAAGGAGAGATGACTGATGATGATGATGACGAATGATTTACAGATCCTGAGCACCACTGACAAGCGTCTGATCTTGTGAAATGTGTGGTAAGTACCGTTGCTCCTTAATATAAACTTAAAATTTATTAAAGGTAATCCCGGAGGATTATCAAAGACTCCAGCCACCCGTCCCACAGACTGCTCTCTCTGCTGCCCTCAGGGCGACGTTTCCGCAGCATCCGATCCCGCACTAGCCGACTGAGGGACAGCTTTTTCCCTCAGGCTATCAGGCTAATGAACAGTCACAAATAACTCACCTACATCACACTTCCACTCACACAACATGCCATGCACTGCACTTTAACACCGTTCAACTGGACTACACGCACACACTGCACTAACACAACCTATCTGCTATCACTGGACACCATACGATGCACATCCACGACACTGCATATGAATAATCTGTTGCACCTTTGCACATCTATCTGCTGCTCAACCAATCTGCTGTTAATTTATAATCTGTTGCACCTCACATTATTACTATGTATAGACCACATTATGTATAGATACTGTACATAATGTAGATGTGCCCATACGGTGTATAATGTGTCGTTGATAATTGAGTATGTCTCTATAGTACACTAAGCGGACTGAGTATATGTATGTGTATTTTGCACATTGTCTTCTGTACAGTCTGTAAATATGTACTGTCCATATGTAAATTGCTGTTGTTTTTTGCACTGTCTGTCCATATGTAAATTGCTGTTGTTTTTTTTGCACTGTCTGGAGCACTGTAAATGCTCCAGTGCAGTTTTTTTGCACTGTCTGTCCATATGTAAATTGTTTGTTGTTTTTTTTTGCACTGTCTGTCCATAGGTAAATTGTTTGTTGTTTTTTTGCACTGTCTGTCCATAGGTAAATTGTTTGTTGTTTTTTTGCACTGTCTGTCCATAGGTAAATTGTTTGTTGTTTTTTTGCACTGTCTGTCCATAGGTAAATTGTCTGTTGTTTTTTTGCACTGTCTGGAGCACGCACATAAGAATTTCACTCACCAAGGCACTTGTGCTGTGGTGATGTGACAATAAAAGTGATTTGATTTGATTTGATTTGATTTGAAATAAAGAGTTCGTGCATCGCGTCTCTTGAAAGTTAAACTATAACGCGATCGACTGATTGTTCAAAAGCAGTTTCAATGCCTCACGTATTAATAACGGCTCCCTGATGCCCGCGTTTTATATACAGTATAATTACCAGACGATATAACTGCGAGAGAAAGTATTTAAATATATATTTTCCTCCCTATGTTTCCTTCTTGCTGATGAGGGGCACTGTGAAACAGCCAATCAGAGCAGAGCTCAACATTAAGCAGCACTGTGAAACAGCCAATCAGAGCAGAGCTCACAGTTAAAAATCTGGGTGTTATATTAGACAGCAATCTATCTTTTGAAAATCATATTTCCAATGTTACAAAAACAGCATTCTTCCATCTTAGAAACATTTCCAAGCTACGGAACATGTTAAGTGTTTCTGATGCAGAAAAGTTAGTTCATGCATTCATGACCTCTAGACTGGACTATTGTAATGCACTGCTAGGTGGTTGTCCTGCATCTTCAATAAACAAGCTACAGATAGTACAAAATGCTGCGGCTAGAGTCCTTACCAGGTCAAGAAAATATGACCATATTACTCCAATTTTACAGTCTCTGCACTGGCTACCTATTAAGTTTCATCAGTTACAAAATATTATTACTTGCCTATAAGGCCCTAAATGATTTAGCTCCTGCGCACTAACTAATCTGCTATCACGCTACAATCCAACCCACTCCTTAGGTCGCAAAACTCTGGACTCTTGGTAGTACCTAGGATAGCAAAGTCCACAAAAGGAGGTAGAACTTTTTCATATCTGGCTCCTAAACTATGGAATAGCCTTCCTGAAAACGTTCGGGGTTCAGACACACTCTCTCTGTTTAAATCTAGATTAAAGATGCATCTCTTTAGCCAATTATTCATATAATGCATCTCACAATCTTGTACTGCCAGTCTATCTGAACAAATGCACATTATTATGCTTTAGCTTGGGTTATACTGATAATTTCATCCAGGGTTATTCCTGGATGGAGCAGCTGCTATGCTAATTGTCTTATTGTTTCTATGTTACTGCCACGGGATTAACATCCCGTGGTAGTTAGGAATTACACAAGCTTCAGTCTGGATCCTACCCTTAAACGATAGAGTTGACCGAACACCTGAGAAGAGACGATGACAACCCCTCCGAGGACCTCCGAGATGAGCCCCAGAGACAGATCTCCAGTGAGGACCTCGTCACCTAGACATCCATCGGGAAAGACCCTGGAACCAGTGGACCACTTACACTCTGACTTTGCTGCAGTTGGAACAAACTACTGATTCGTCTGGCCGGAGGGAACTGGCCCCCGACTGAGCCTGGTTTCTCCCAAGGTTTTTCTCCATTCTGTCACCGATGGAGTTTTCGTTCCTTGCCGCTGTCGCCTGGCTTGCTCAGTTGGGGACACTTCATTTCCAGCACAATCATCGACTTGATTGCACAGATATTATTTAAACTGAACTAAGCTGGACAATGCCATTACTAAATTCAATAATGAA
Source organism: Gymnocypris eckloni scoliostomus (assembly GCA_027564155.1). Classification (NCBI taxonomy): domain Eukaryota; kingdom Metazoa; phylum Chordata; class Actinopteri; order Cypriniformes; family Cyprinidae; genus Gymnocypris; species Gymnocypris eckloni. The sequence goes on along the minus strand of CM050432.1, from coordinate 19,416,697 downwards.
ATGCATTCAGCAGATAATTGAGTGTTAAATCCTGTCATTTTACATTATTGACAAAATTTGCCTATTTTGATATTGTGCAGTGCTTTGTTACAATTTGTATTGTTAAAGGCGCTATATAAATAAAGGTGACTTGACTTGACTTGACTCATTGTTATTCATGACCTTGTCAAATAAGCCAATAACAGACCGCTTCATTCTAGGGAGAAATCCTAGGGTTGTAAATGAACATGTAAAATAGTTTCTGGAGATTTTTGCCCATACCTAAGCCACATACCTTCTATGTAGATATCAGAGAATAATTTAAAATACTGTATCAATGCATTCTATGGCACCTTTAAGACTGCAGATAATGTGTTACTTAAATTAAAATCAGCATTAAGGTGCTCTATAGATTCACTGCTTACCCAAGATGCTGAATACAAATTGAGGTTTGTGAAACAGAAATTCTATGAGCACGGCGATAAACCAGGAAAAAGTGCCAAGTCCAGATGGCATATGTTGTGATTTCTGTAAGGAATGGCACAATTTGTTACTTGAACCTATGCGTAATATGTTGAACCATTCATTCAACATTGGGCAGCTCCCTTAATTCAAGATTATTTGTATAGCACTTTTTACGATACAATGAATCTCTGACAGAAGCTAATATTTCCCTTACATAAAAAAAATGTAAACCTCGCCAAACCCTGCTCTTCATATTTACCTATATCTCTATTAAATACAGATAGGAAGTTGTAAGCCAAAATCATGGCTTCTCGTTTGGAGAATGTAATAACAGATGTTATTAAAATTGGCCAAGTAGGTTGCTTAGTAAATTCAGAGAAGATTTAAATCGATGGGACACTCTACCTTTTATGTTTGGGTTGGAGTGGCTCTTATAAAAATGACTGTCCTTCCCAAGCTTCTGTACCTAATTCAAATGATCGCTATTCTGTTCTCTAAAAAGGTTTTAAAAGAGGTAAATGGCTGGCTTTGCTCCTTTATTTGAAGCAAGCGCAAACCAAGGTTCAATTTTTATGCCCTACAATTACCAGGTTCAGGACTGGATTTACCTAATATTAACCTATATCAATGGTCTAAACATTTAAGATACATTTCTGATTGGGTTGTTCTCGATAATTCTTCTACTTGGTTGGACCTTGAACAGTCATTGTTGAAACTTATACTTGTGGATCTGTTGCTTCTAAAAAATCAAATCTATATTGGAGAACTGTGATAACTGTACATACACTTAATGTGTGTAAGAGGGCTGTCTGTCGTTATGAGGGAAGAACTAAAGTATCCTCTTTACTTATGCCAACTGTGAATAACACGGATTTCCCTCCAGGCAGATTTGATGGGAGGTTTAAATTTTGGGTCAATCAAGGCATTAATCAGCTTAAGGACATGCATAATGAAGAAGGCATAATGCCCTTCGCAGACTTTTTTCATTTTTTACAGATTAGAAACTATATTTTGGAAGACACCTTGTTATGTCCTAATAGAAATAGAACAGAAAAAAATACTTTTTCAAACACCTCGAAAGAAGTCAGTGAGTTTTTGATATAAGGTTCTTAGTGTTACATTTGAGACACAAGTCGTTTTGAATACTAGGCTTGCTTGGGAGCGGGAACCTTCTATCTCTAAGTGAGGAAGAATGGGGTAATATTTGGAAATATGCCAAATCCATTTAGTATGTAACAGTGCCAAGGCGATACAATTTAAAGGTGTACATAGATTGCATATTTCAATAAAAACCATATACATGCATTTGATGCATTTTTGATGATGATGATGCATTTTATTTATGGCGCCTTTCTAAACATCCAAGGTCACCTCACAAGCAAAAATAAATAAATAAAATACAAGTCACTGCAAAAAAACAAAAACACACGACAAACTCTGTACATATACAGGTAAAGCGCACTAGAGACTCAATAATACATATCATAAAAAAGCCTGTCTAAAAAGATATGTTTTAAGACGTGTTTTAAAAGTCAGCAAGCAATTGCTATTGCAAATATCAAGGGGAAGGGAATTCCATAGGCGGGGGGCAGCATAGCTATAAGATCTGGCACCCATAGTAGTTAGTCGAATCCGAGGTACCACAAGAGAAATTGAAGATGAGGATCTAAGAGCACGTGAAGGGGTGTAGACCTGAAGAAGTTGCTTAAGGTATTGAGGTGCAAGATTATGAAGTGCCTTGTAAGTAAGTAGCAAGATCTTAAAATCTACTCGATACTTTACTGGAAGCCAGTGCAACTGCTGAAGAACTGGAGAAATGTGCTCATTAAAAGGTGTTCTAGAAAGAACAAGAGCTGCAGAGTTCTGAACCAACTGGAGCTTATGAAGCAATTTAGCGGGAACACCAGTGAAAAGGGCATTACAGTAGTCTATACGTGAAGTAACTAATGTATGAACAAGAACTGCTGTATTATTGGTAGAAAGAAAGGGACGGAGACGGTTAATATTACGCAAGTGGAAGTATGCAGTCCGCGCAATACTATTAATTTGAGTTTCAAAGGATAGTGTGCTATCCATGACAACACCCAAACTTTTAACCTGTGAGGAAGGAGATATTACATTATTGTCAATGAACAAAGAAAAACAATTTGAATTAGACAAAACAGATCTAGTGCCAATAAGTAGGGCCTCAGTTTTGTTGCCATTTAGCTTCAGAAAATTAGCTGAGAGCCAATGTTTAATTTCATCTAAACAGCTGGATAAAGATGGTGGTGGAAAAGAACCAGTGGGTTTGGCAGACAGGTAAAGTTGGGTGTCATCCGCATAACAAGGAAAATGAACACCATGTTTCCTCAAAATGTAACCAAGAGGGAGTATATAAATAATACAAATAATTATTATTTAATAATAATACCCTTTTACCTTTTAATACCCTTTTACAGACTTATCCAAAATGGCGCTGCTGTGTTCGGTCACCGTTCGGGTAGCTCTGCTCAGATTGTGCTTTAATCTACATTTTTTTACTTTCTCTTTTTACACGCATAACGTCTGCACTGATTATTTACGACAAAAGAACACTTTTGGACATTGGACACGGCGAAAAAAACACAGTTGGAAACGCGCTGGAATCCGCAACAGACTGATGGAAATGGCTCACAGTCCACCTTTACCAACTATTCTGTTCGCTAATGTCCAATCCTTGGAGAATAAGATGGACGATCTTAGAGCCAGGATAAGTTTCCAACGGGACTGTAAAATCCTCTGTTTGACTGAAACATGACTCACGCCCTCGGTCCCGGACACTGCTGTAACTGCCATCTGATAACTTTTCTGTTTTACGGATGGACAGAACAGCCAAGGCCGGTAAAACCAAAGGTGGTGGAGTGTGTTTCATGATCAACAAGAAATGGTGTGACCCCAGGAGAATCTCCATTCTGTCACGCTCCTGGTCGCTTCATCTAGAACATCTGTCCATTATCTGCCGCCCATTCTATCTGCCCCGCGAGATTTCATCGATCATTGTAGCTGCTGTTTACATTCCACCACAGGCAGACACTAGCTTGGCTTTGTCCAAACTCCATGATGTGCTCAGCGGATACATTAACAAACACCCTGATGCTGCCTCTATCATCGCGGGGGACTTTAACAAAGCCAACCTCAGGCAGGTCATGCCGAACTTTCATCAACATGTATCCTGTCCAACTAGAGGACCGAATACATTGGATCATTGCTACACTCAGTTTGAAAAGGCCTACAATGCCCGCTCACTACTGGCTTTTGGCAAATTGGACCATGCCGCCATTTTCCTCACACCGGAATATAAACAAAGGCTCGTTCAGGAACCCCCAGTGGAGAGAGAAGTGACGCGCTGGTCCTCCCACACTGAAGCTATGCTACAGGCGGCTCTTGATGACGTCGACTGGGACATGTTCCGGGCGAGTTCATCTGACGTCAGCGAGTTCATGGATGTAGCATTAAACTTTGTCAACACGCTAACCGAGCAAGCCACTGAAACAGTAACTATAAGGACATTCTCCAATCAGAAACCGTGAGTGGACAGAAAAATCAGTGATGCGGTTAACCATCGCACTGCCGCATACAACGCCGGTCTTCTGTCGGGAAACATGAGCGTGTACAAAGCATCATGCTATGCTCTCCGGCGTGCACTAAGAGCCGCTAAACTCCGATACAGGGAGATAAGTGAGTCTCATTTTCAGCTCAATGACTCTCGACGCATGTGGCAGGGACTGAATACCATCTGTTCCTCTGGAAATAAATCCTCCGCAGAGGTGAGAGCAGATCTGTTGCTGGCCGAAGAGTTAAACACCTTCTACGGCCACTTTGAATGCAATGGTGGCAGCGCGCGAGGTTCGGAGGGAACTCAAGAGAGTGAACGTCAGGAAAGCAGCCGGACCTGATGGGATTACTTGCCGTGTTCTTAGGTCCTGCACTGATCAGCTTGCTGGTTTGTTTACTTCAATGAGTCTCTTGTTACCTCTGTGGTTCCCACCTTCTTTAAAATATCTGTCATCATCCCTTTGCCTAAGAACAGTAAACCCTCTTGTCTGAATGACTATCGTCCAGTTGCCCTCACATCAATAGTCATCAAGGTTTTTGAGAGACTTTTAAAGAACCACATTTGCTCCTCCATCCCTGCTACTTTGGACCCTCTTCAGTTTGCCCAAATAGGTCTACTGATGATGCCATCTCTCAGGTCCAGCACTCGTCCCTCACTCACATTGACAGCAAAAATGGCAACTATGTAAGACTGCTTTTCATTGACAATAGCTCAGCTTTCAATACAATAGTCCCCATCCAGCTAGCTGTTAAACTCACAGACCTCGGCCTAAACTCTTTACTCTTTGACTGGATTCAAGATTTCCTCACTGGCAGACCTCAAGTGGTGAAAATGGGCCAGTTCACCCTGAACGTAGGAGCCCCACAGGGTTGTGTCCTGAGTCCCCTGCTCTACTCTCTCTACACACACGACTGCGTGTCCTCTCACAGCTCCACTTCTATTGTTAAATTTGCTGATGATACTGTGGTTCTGGGCCTCATTTCCAACAATGATGAGACCGCATACTTGGATGAGGTAGAGAGACTTACATCATGGTGCCAGGACAACTGTCTCTCTCTTAACGTGAGCAAAACTAAAGAGCTGATCGTGGACTTCAGGAAGAGACAGCAGCGGCCCTACACTCCTCTTATGATCAGTGGGACCCCTGTGGAGAGGGTGAGCAGCTTCAAGTACCTCAGTGTAAACATCTCAGAGGACCTGACTTGGACTGCACACATTCAGACTCAGGTCAAGAAAGCCAGGCAAAGACTGTATCATCTGTGACAGCTGAGGAAATTCAGGGTCTCACCAACAATCCTGAAAACGTTCTATTCAGGGGCCATAGAAAGTGTACTGACAGTGTGGTATGGTAACGCCTCAAATCAGGACTGCAAAGCTCTATAGCGAGTTGTGCGCTTAGCTGAGCGCATCTCAGGATCTGCTCTCCCCTCTCTGCAGGACATCTACCTCAAACGCTGCAAAAGCAGAGCTGCTCAAATCACCCTGGTAACCGGCTCTTCATTTTACTGCCATATGGCAAGCCTTTCCGGAGCATGATGGCAAAAACTGAGAAACTTAGGCGGAGCTTCTTCCCTCAGGCCATCAGGCTCCTGTGGGATTACAAATTTTATTTAAATGGTTTAATTTAGATTCTTATTATCCACTTCCTGACTCAATGTATAACTGTGCTTTGTCTCAATCAAGTCATGTTGATTGGCAGAGATTCAAAGAACGCCTGGCCCAGACGTTGATTCAAAGAACCCCTGGCCAGACGTGGATTCGTTTAGGTTGATTGGATTAGTGTCTATCTTTCGGAGCCCCCTGGCCCAGACGTGGATTCGTTTAGGTTGATTGAATTAGTGTCTATGCATTTGATTATGTTGATGAGATTAGAACCACGGGAAGTCTGGTAACAAACCAACATACGTTGTTTGATGTTTGTCTCCACCTCCAAAAAGTCCCTCCTCCAATTCTGCCTATAAGATACCATGTAAGATTGCTTAAGAGTGAGATTTTCGATGACTGCAGCTACCATCAACTGGGGTTTTTCAATAAAGAATCCTACGATCGAATCCGGAATCTCCTGGTCTTCTCTTCTGAGGTTTCTACACTTTAGAAGAACAGAGTTTCCAACAGCATCCCTGCTTATATTATTATTTATTAAGTCCACAGTATACTGCACATTGTATTTTATTGCACATTTTACTCTTTATTTTGTCTTAAGTTTTTTATTTTTTACCTATATTTATGCTTATCCTCTTGTGTTGTGTTACATATTTTGCACTGTCCATTGAGCGGACCTGACCTGATTTACATTTCACTGCAGATTATATTCTGTATAATGGAGTATCTGACGAATAAAAAACCTTGAAGCTTGAACCTCTATGCCTCAAGTGCAAAACACACATTGGCACTCTCACTCACTGTATTTGGTCATGTAATCAGTTACAAATGCATTGGGCCAATATTGTATCTGAAATGAGTAATCTCTTTGATAAGGAGTTGGCTGTGGATCCTTTATTTTTTATCCTCGGTCTGCCGGATAAAGCTTTGATTTAAATCAAATTAAAAGAGACTTTACAATCTTCTTACATTCACAGCCAGGAAAAATATATTTATGGGATAAGTGATAAAGACTCCGACTAAATCTTGATGCCACAAGATTTCAGTGGAACCTAATCCTACTAGAATATTTAACATGCCTAGTTAATGGTCAGCCAGGTCAGTTTTATAATGTCTGGAAGCCTTATATCAGTAATCTAGTGAATGATTTGTCAACTATTCTGTGGAAGAGTTTTGCTTTTCATGTACCCCAAGTGAGTGCATAAGATTTAGAATTTGTGTTGTACTACCGTATAAATTCACAATTTTATAAACATTATTTTAAATGAGTCTTCCCCCCAATATAACTGTTATAAACATGAGCCACATCCAAAAGATAAAGGAGGAGTAGTTGCTACAATTTAAAGCAATATTTTCAGTGTTTCTCAGAGGGTGGGCTTTAAGTATAACTCGTTTGAATTAATGGGGCTTCATATAAAATTATCTAGAGAAACAAGTGTTAATGATAAATTCCCTGTGATGTTTGTACTGGCTACGATATATAGGCCACCATACAGACTTCATTAAATAATTTGCAGATTTTCTATCAGAGTTAGCGCTAGCTGCAGATAGAGTCTTAATTGTTAGTGATTTTATTATCCATGTTGATAATGAAATAAGATGCATTAGGATCTGCATTTCTAGACATTCTGTACTCTATTGGGGTTAGACAACACGTGTCAGGTCCTACTCATTGTCGAAATCATACTCTAGAATTAATACTGTCACATGGAATTGATGTTAATGGTATTGAAATTCTGCAGCAAAGCGATGATATCTCAGATCATTATCTAGTCTTGTGTAAACTCCATATAAATCTGTGAATTATTTCTGTTCGAAACAAAATTTTATTTTGCTTACCCCATTGACAGATTATTTTGCTTGTTTCAAGCAAAAACGTCCCGGGTTACGAATGTAACCCTGGTTCCCCGAGGAGCAGGCGCTGCGTCGAGGCGCTATGGGAACGCCATCAGCGTTGTCCAGCTCTGAATCATATGTGTAATCAGTCAAAATGACGGCCAGGCGTCCAGGTGCGGTGACGTCATGACCAGGATGCTTAAAAGCACGTTATGTGCAGCGGCGTCAGCTTCCAGGAATGAAGCATAGCTCTAGTAGGGATGCGGAAGTATGGCCCTGCGACGCGGCGTCTCGTTCCCTCGGGGAACCAGGGTTATCGTAACCGGGACATTCCCTCCGGGAACATCGAGCTGCGTCGAGATGCTATGGGGAACGAGATGTCCACGCCGCCATACTTGCAAATCCCTGCTTAGTGTGTGGAATGCACAGCTATGGCAAGGGAATAGACAAGCCAGGAGTGGCTCACAGAGCCAGGTCGTAGAACCTGGAAAGTTAGGGGCGTAGACCACCCACCAGCGTCACAGATGTCCTGCACAGGTACACCTGCCAGAAGGCCTTGGAGGCCGCCATACCTTAAGTTGAGTGAGCCTTGACTCCCAAAGGCGAGGGGAGATCAGAGGACTCGAGGTCATAGGAGAGCATCCAGATCCACTACTTAGCATAAGTACCCTGGCCTCCACTGGAGGAAACGTCTAAATAGAGAGTTTTTGCCTACTAAAAGGCCACCAAGAGGGGCGTGGTAGGTCGCTATAGCCGCCACATAGACCTTCAGGGTGGAGTGGGCTAACCCTGCGGAGAAAGAACCCTGCCTGCGAGAACTCCAGCACTGTACCAAACAGGCAGTTAACTGGATCAAGCAGGCGGTCTCCGCACCCTGAGTCTCAACTTCAGGGCATACAGTTTCCTTATTGAGGGAGCTCTAGATTGGAGGATGGTCTCAGCAACCTCAGTTGAGAGACCAGAGGCTATGAGTTGTGCCCCCTCGGGAGCCACACCCACAGTTTCCACAACTCCGAGCGGGGGTGAAAGATCATGCCCGCTGCCAGTGAGAGGAGATCCCTCCTGACGGGAATCCCCCATGGAGAGCCGTCGAGGAGAGAAATCAGGTCAGAGAACTATACTCGGCCCGGCCAGAACAGGGTTTTTCAATAGAAGGACCCCATCCATGCGCACTCTCTCTAGAACTCTCAGGAACTGAGCGATCGGGGGAAGGCGTACAGACGAAGCCTCAGCCACGATTGTACCATAGCGGAGCTGGATGTCTGCCTCGACAGGATGGCTGCTCCTATATCCACGAAGGGAAGAACCCGATATTAATACGCTTTGCCCCCAAAGCACATTTCAGGAATTTCTTGTGATGGGGAAGGAGTATGCATCTTTTAGATCGCTCGTGACCACCAGTCCTTAGATCTGGTGTGAGACACGTGCTTGAAGAGAGCTTTCTGAACTTCAGTCGTGTGACTGAGCGGTTCAGTTAGCTTAGATCTAAGAGGACGCAACCCCTTTCCCAGGAACAATGAAATACTGACTGTAGAACCCGGACTCTTTGTCTAGAGCAGGGACCACCTCGATGGTCTCCTCCCTCAGGAGAGTGCTCACTTCTTGTTCCATTACCAGAGCCTGCTCGGGACCCACCAGCATGGGAGTGACCAGAAAGGCTGCGCAGAGCGCCACATAGCCTTGTTCTACAGTGTGCGTGACCCATCGAGACACATTTGGCAGCAGTTTCCATGCTGCCGAATAGTCTACTAAGGGAACCAGTCTCTCGAGACTGGTCTCTGTTGTACTTAGAGCGGCTAGCTCGGTGCCCTGGAGCGGAGGACCGGCAGGGGACGGCCGATCTAGCTGCTCTAGAGACCCCCGAAGGGGTGGCGAGCCTCCCAGCTCCGCTACATTTCTGGGCGGAAGAGACTGAGAGAAATGCTCGCTGGAGACCGCTGCGCCCTGGAACACTGGCAGGGTTAGCAGACTGAACCGGCAGGGGACGGCCAATCTAGCTGCTCTAGAGATCCCCGAAGGGATGGCGAGCCTCCCAGCTCCGCTACATTTCTGGGCGGAAGAGACTGAGAGAAGCGCTCGCTGGAGGCCGCTGCGCCCTGGAACACTGGCAGGGTTAGCAGACTGATCTCCTGAGGGCACTGAGGAGAGACGGGCACCGTGTAATGCGGTGTACACCGCTCTTCCCCAGAGGGGCCGGCCCTCAAGGCCCTGGACCATTGGCATCAGGGCGTTCTGGCCGAAGACTATCGATCCGTAGACCCGTCTTCGGCCCGGGAGCGTCACTCTGACTCCGATTCTGGCGAGTACGAGAAGTGACATTCCCCGAATAAGGAGCTGGAACACAATTGGGGCGTTGCCTCAGCAACACGCGAGCCGCTCGGAACAAAACAAATAAATCTTCTTGGAGAGAAACTGCTGCAGATTAGCGCACTCTCACTCACGGGGGAAGAACTACAGCTTAGGCTTCCGCCCCGAGAGAGCGCTAGACCTGGGGAATACAGGTGGAAATAGGGTGAACCCATCTCCAACCCGTCCACCAGATCTATGTGCGATCCCCGTGATCTCACTCGCCGCGGTGCCTCAGCAGCAGCGGGACCGCGAGATCATAGGCGCGGACACACTCCTCGGAGCGTGCCCGGCGCGAGCGCAATGCATTGCAGCAGACGCTGGATCTGATGGAAAAGGAAGAAGATAGGGGATCACCTTTCTTAATCTTTCCATCTAATCCATCTGCGAGCACAGCCACTGCTCCGCCTCAGCGGCAGCGTGGCAGGTGCTGCGAGGACGCAGGTGAAAACTCTCTCCTCAAAGAGAGTTTTCGCCTACCAGCCAGATCATCGCAAAAACTGTGTGTATCGTGATCTGTAACGTGATCTACTTTCGCCCTCATTGGCCTTTGATATGTCTGCTTCTAGTCTTTCTTTGCCTATCTTTTTAAGAATAAACTTTCTTATTTCCTATCTTGATAGTAACAGACTCACAGAACACAATCGACTGACACACACAGAGAGCTTTGCTGAATGACAAAAAGCTGGCGCCGGCTGCACATCACGTGCTTTTAAGCATCCTGGTCATGATGTCACCGCACCTGACGTCTGGCCGTCAATTTTGACTGATTACACATATGATTTAGAGCTGGACAACGCTGATGGCGTTCCCCATAGCGTCTCGACGCAGCTCGATGTTCCCGGAGGGGAACTCACTTAATTTTGACTTGTTTTTGCTGAAAACAAGACAATAATTTTTACTTGTCAAGAAAATTCTTATTCTTCTTATTTAGATAATTTGGCTGGAAACAAGACAAAAAAAATCTTACATAAGAAAAGCATTTTTTTGCACTGTGGTCTTAGGCCACTAGTATTTTCACCTACAAAAATGGATTTAATTAACTTATTTCTATATTTTGCTGTAGTGTGTCAGTAAGAAATATAAGTTTACATTTCCAAACATTATATTTGCAATTAATTGTAATAATCCTGTGAGATTTTTGTATGCACAAGGAGAATGACAGCAGCCAGTGCTCACAAACCAAGTACTTGAGCTAAAGTAGAGATAGACTATGTAAAATATTACTCCAGTAAAAGTGCTCCCTTTACACTATCACTTGAGTAAAAGTACAAAAGTATTTGCCTTTGCGGCTAGTAATCCCATCAGGTCCTGCTGCTTTCCTGACGTTCACTCTCTTTAGTTCCCTCCGAACGTCATCCTCTGAAAAGGTGATAGTATAATCATCGCTGCTCTGTCTGTTGCTTCCTGACACGCTGATCGGCAGAGTCGCGCCACCGTTACATTCAAATCGGCCGTAGAAAGTGTTTAGCTCTTCGGCCAGCAACGGATCTGCTCTCACCTCCGCGGAAGAGTTATTTCCAGAGGAACAGATGGTCTTCAGTCCCTGCCATATGTGTCGAGAGTAATTGAGCTGGAAATGTGACTCAATTCTCTCTCTGTACCGGCGCTTAGCGGCTCTTATTGCACGACGGAGAGCATAACACGATGTTTTGTATTCGCTCATGTTTCCCGACAAAAGACCAGCATTGTATGCGGCAGTGCAATGGTTAACCGCATCATGGATTGATCTGTTCACCCATGGTTTCTGATTGGAAAATGTCCTTATTGTTACTGTTTCGGTGGCTTGCTCAGTTAGCGTGTTGATAAAGCTTACTGCTACATCCGTGAATTCGCTGATGTCAGATGAACTCGCCCGGAACATGTCCCAGTCGACGTCATCAAGAGACGCCTGTAGCATAGCTTCAGAGTGGGAGGACCAGCGCGTCACTTCCCTCTCCACCGGGGGTTCTTGAAGGATCCGTTGTTTATAATCCGGTGTGAGAAATATGGCGGCATGGTCTGATTTTCCAAAAGTCGGCAGGGAACGAGCTTTGTAGGCATTCTTAAACTGGGTGCAGCAATGATCCAGTGTATTCTGTCCTCTAGTTGGACAGGATATATGTTGGTGGAAGTTTGGCATGACTTTTCTGAGGTTGGCTTTGTTAAAGTCCCCAGCGATGATGGAGGCAGCGTCAGGGTGTTTATTGATGTAGCTGCTGAGATCATCGTGGAGTTTGGACAGGGCCAAGCTAGTATCTGCCTGTGGTGGTATATAAACAGCAGTGACGATGATCGATGTAAACTCCCGGGGCAGGTAGAATGGGCGGCAGATAATGGAGAGGTGTTCCAGATGAGCCGAGCAGGAACGCGACAGAATGGAGATATTCCTGGGGTCACACCATTTCTTGTTAATCATGAAACACACTCTACCACCTTTGTTTTTTCCAGCCTTGGCTATTCTGTCCATCCGTAAAACAGAGAAGTTATCAGACGGCGTTACAGCGGTGTCCGGGACCGTCGGCGTGAGCCATGTTTCGGTCAAACAAAGGATGTTACATGTCCCGTTGGAAACTAATCCTGGCTCTAAGATCGTCCATCTTATTATCCAAGGATCGGACATTAGCGAGCAGAATACTCGGTAGAGGAGGACTGTGAGCCCTTTTCCTCAGTCTGTTGCTTATTCCAGCGTGTCTCCCGCGATGTTTCCTTCGCCTCCTGGGATTATTGAGGCGGCCTTTGTTAACTTCAGTGCTCCGAAGTATCTCCAATGGCCACGCTGGATCCGTGGATAAAGTGTCCTGAAGCAGGTTAGTGCAGTGGTGCCCAATGTCCAAAAGTGTTCTTCTGTCGTATATAAATAGTGCAGACCTTATGCGTGTAAAAAGAGAAAGTAAAAATACGTAAAAAAGTACATTAAAGCACAAATTGAGCGGAGCCATCCCTAACATTGACTGTACAACACAGCGCCGGAAGGGGAAAGAGAAAGAAAACTCATACAAACAAGGTTAACCAAAATAAGACCAGGACAAAACATCAAGTTAAAACAGTCGCCCAACAAACACTAAGAACAAAGCAGCAGTGCACAGTCACATAACTGATGTACATACGTCCCCGACCAAGTTCCCGGAAACCCCTGGATGTGCAGTTACACCTGCTGAACATGAAACAAGAGATTTATCCACAGTATTACGCTCATTAAAACACATGGTTAACACCCATCATACATACCGAGAGAGATTTACCATGTAACAATATGCATGGTCGCTCACCACACAGTAGAAACATATTTTAAATGTAAAGTCGGCAACACCAAAGCTCCAAAAATATCAAAAATGTATTTAAAAAACGTTTTCATAGTGTGTATAGCATAGTTTCACCTCCACTCACACAGGACCCCCAACCAACTAGATCCACTGTTCAAACTCCCATCTTCTCTGTCTGTCCCCTCACTGAGGCGGAAGTATCCAAACTTCTCCTCTCCAGCCATCCTACAACATGTCCTCTAGACCCTATCCCCTCACACCTTCTCCAAGCAATCTCTCTCGCACTCTTACCAGCACTCACACACATTATCAACACATCTCTCCTCACAGGCATCTTCCCCACTGCATTCAAGCAGGCTCGGGTAACCCCACTGCTCAAAAAACCTACATTAAACACTTATCTTTTAGAAAACTACAGACCTGTCTCTCTCCTTCCATTCATTGCCAAAACACTCGAACAAGTTGTCTTCAACCAGGTCTCATTGTTTCTTTCACAGAACAACAAACTGGACGCTAAACAGTCAGGTTTCAGGAGTGGCCATTCAACTGAGACTGCGCTACTATCGGTCACTGAAGCCCTGCGAATTGCAAAAGCAGATTCCAAATCATCAGTCCTCATTCTGCTGGATCTGTCTGCCGCTTTTGACACTGTCAATCATCAGATCCTCCTGTCCACCCTCTCATCACTGGATATCACTGGGATTCCACTTCGCTGGTTTGAATCCTATCTCACTGGTCGGTCTTTCAGGGTGGCCTGGGGAGGGGAGGTATCCAAAGCACATAAATTGGTCACTGGGGTTCCCCAGGGATCGGTTCTTGGACCCCTCCTCTTCTCCACATACACTACATCACTGGTTTCCATCATACAGGCACATGGCTTCTCCTACCGTTTCTATGCTGATGACAGACAGCTCTATCACTCATTTCGACCAGATGATCCAACGGTAGCTGCACGGATCTCAGGCTGCCTGGCGGACATCTCGGCATGGATGAAAGAACACCATCTATAGCTCAACCTGGCAAAGACTGAGCTTCTTGTCTTCCCTGCAACTCAAACTGGCTACCAGTTGCAGCTCGCATCCAGTTCAAGACACTGATGCTTGCATATAAAACAACCACAGGCTCAGCACCCACCTACTTCCACTCACTATTACGAATTGACATCCCCTCCAGAAGTCTGAGATCTGCTAGTGAGCGACGCCTCGTGGTACCATCACAGAGAGGCTTAAAATCACTTTCCAGAACATTCTCTTTCACCGTTCCTGGCCGGTGGAATGATCTTCCCACCCCCATCCGGAATGCTGGATCCCTGTCAATTTTCAAGCAACAACTGAAAACTCATCTCTTTCAACTCTACTTGACTACGTAAAAAATGAATAAATAAATAAATATTTCACTTTTTCAAAATCTTCATCTTTCTCTTTATCTTTCTCTCCTTCCCTTGCTAGCTTGTACTTATTTGAACAATGCCTGAGACTTGGTGTTATTGGCACTTCCTCTGTATGTTTGCCTCTTCAAGATTAATCGCTTTATGTACTCCCCAATTGTAAGTCGCTTTGGATAAAAGCGTCTGCCAAATGACTAAATGTAAATGTGTGACGTTTCGTGCGTGCAGGCTCTTAATCAGACAAATGAACAACATTGATGTGCCACTCTTTATACCTCCAAATGATCAAAGGTCACATGACCTAACACATTATCATAATAATAATACACCATAAAATAAACCAAAACATCACACAGTAGCACGGCCACTAGCATGCTGATGACTGGAAAAAAGACAAACTAATAAAGCCTTTCCTTATAAAAGAGGAGTAAAAAGTAGTATGAACAATGATAGGTTCACAGGCTGCCATGACACTAGCCAATTATACCTGGGCCTGTATTCATGAAAAATCTTAGTGCTAATGGCTCTTTTCCACTGCATGGTATAGTTTGGAACGGTTCACTTTTGGGGGGTTTCCACTGGGTACAGTACCTGGTACTTTTTTCAGTACCACCTCGGCCGAAGTAACCAAAACGTGACGTGTAAACTCTGCTGAACACTGATTGCCCGGAGAAAATTGTCCCTGCGAACTTGCCACACGAGACACAACTGACCCGCCAGATTTAAATCAGCACGGCCATCGAAGGTTTCGAACAGAACTGTTTTAAATGTGCGCACCCTTTTTTAACAACCAAAAATGGCTGTTTCGTTGTCTGTATGTCTCCAGACCACACAGGTACTGATAAAATCGCTCAGAGGCCCATACGTTAGCCAGGCACTCCTTTTCAATTTGAGTGTATCGTTTTTCTGCCTCACTGAGAGTGAGTGAACAAAAGGCAACAGGCCTGAGGCACCCTTCATGCTCTTGCAGGAGGACCCCACCCAGACCATGACTGTTTGCATCGGCGCTCACCACCGTCCGCAATTTAGGATAAAAAAACTGAAGCACAGGCACGGAGGAAATCAAAGCTTCTACCTTTTTAAAGGCTTCATCTTGCTTAGAACCCACAGCCATGCCACATCGGCTCTTAGTAGGTCATTCAGGGGGTACAGCACACTTGAAAGATGGGGCAGGTATCTTACCAGGAAGTTAACCATTCCAAGTAGCCTTCTCAGTTCAGTTTGATTTTGAGGTGGTTCTAGAGCACTATTTGCTGTGACTCTGTCTGGGTGTGGAGAAATGCCTTCACTGCTGATTATGTGTCCTAGGAAATGTAGTAGCTCTCTCTCAACTTACACTTTTGCTGGTTAAGCTTTAGTCCTGACTTTCAGATAGTGTCCAGGATCATACTGAGTCTTTTATCACGTGTGTTCCTGTGGCTCAGTGGTAGAGCATTGCGTCAGCAGCGCAAAAGGTTGTGGGTTCGATTCCCAGGGAACACATGTACTGACAAAAAAAAAAAATTATAACCTGAATGCAATTGTAAGTCGCTTTGGATAAAAGCGTCTGCTAAATGCATAAATGTAAATCATGTTCCTCCATCGTAGACCCGCACACCAGGATATTATCCATGTATACAACGGTGCCTTCATTGTCACTCAACAACTCATACATTTTGCTTTGGAAAATCTCTGGTGCCGCCGTAATGCCAAATGGTAGCCTCTTAAAGCAAATTCGCCCTAGTGGTGTAATAAACGTTGTAAGTCTGGCACTCACCTCATCCAAAGGGATCTGCCAAAACCCACTCGCAATGTCCAGGCTGCAAAACAAAGTGCTTCCGCGTAAACCTGTGTAGAATGTCATCCAGAGTGGGGAGAATTAATTTTTCTCTTTGCATGTTCTCGCTTAAACTTTTAGGGTCGACACAGATTCTTATTTTTCCTGATGGTTTCACCACTGGCACCATAGGAGCCACACATTGGTAACACTCTCAATGATACCTAAGTTTTACGTTCTTCTCAACTCCTCCACTTTTGGCTCAAGAGGAATCAGAATACAATGAGGGGTAGTGAAAATGTATGGCCTTGCATTCTCGTTTAGCTCTATCTTTACTGGTTCTCCTTTGAGAAGTAACTCTCCATAAACACTCACTTCTTCTACATGCTGTATCAGACCTAGGTGGGCTCCAACTGCTCGACTTGGCAGATTGTCTCCCCCTGACTTTACCACTGTAATTCTAAAATGGCAGTCCAGTGTTTTCTTCCCTCTTTTAAGTTGGGTTCTAGCTATAAATTGTCCACTTGCCAGAATTCCCCTCCAAGTCTCTGCAGCGGTGTTGTCACTGGCTTAAATTTAGACTTTCGACATAAGCCATTATATGTTATCTCTGTCATGATAAATGTGTCTGCTCCTGAGTAAATTTTGAATGACACTGGGGTTTTCTTCAAGTAAATGAGTGTTAATAAGTATTGTTTGCTTATTATTGAAAAAACATTGTCTGCTACCACCATATCGACGGTATTGCTACATGGGTTTTTCTCAGTCACTGATCCGAGTAACAATTCGAATAAAAAGGGAAAAACAAATAAAACATAAGCCTATATCAGTTATACTTATATATACTTATATAGGCTATATATGGCTGCCGTGTGTCACATGACAACCATGATTGACGAGCACCCCCTCTCTAACAACAGCGTGCATGATGCCCCTGTCTGATAGTATCAATCTTGGAGGTAAAGTAGTTTATTAAGTCATCACTGCTGTGCTGTTGGGAAATAATTTAGCCACTGTATTGAATAAATCTTCTTTAAGCGTAAAGGAGCAACCATCCATAGTTTCTGTTACGTCATTACGTTTTTCTGAGCTATTGAATATGCTGAGGAATTGAGATAAATCAGGATTACAAAGATTACTTACAAAGCAGTCTTTTGTGGTAAAAGTGATGGTTCTACCATACTTGAAACAATGAGTAGAATTTACAGTTTTACTTGAAGCCCACCCTCTGAGAAATTGAAAATATTGCTATAAATTGTAAAACATCTCCCCCTTTATCTTTTGGACTCGGCTCATTTTTATAACAGTAATCTTGGGGGGAAGACTCGTTTAAAATAATGTTTATAAAATTGTGAATTTATACGGTAGTACAACACAAGTTCTAAATCTTATGCACTCACTTGGGGTACATGAAAAGCAAAACTCTTCCACAGAATAGTTGACAAATCATTCACTAGATTACTGATATAAGGCTTCCAGACATTATAAAACTGACCTGGCTGACCATTAACTAGGCATGTTAAATATTCTAGTAGGATTAGTTCCAATGAAATCTTGTGGCATCAAGATTTAGTCGGAGTCTTATCACTTATCCCATAAATATATTTTTCCTGGCTGTGAATGTAAGAAGATTGTCTTTTAATTTGATTTAAATCAAAGCTTTATCTGGCAGACAGAGGATAAAAAATAAAGGATCCACAACCAACTCCTTATCAAAGAGATTACTCATTTCAGATACAATATTGGCCCAATGCATTTGTAACTGATTACATGACCAAAGACAGTGAGTGAGAGTGCCAATGTGTGTTTTGCACAACATTATGAGTATGTTCATCATTTAGTTTCAAGTTATCATCAAGTTTAAACATCTGGCTAAAACTAGACCTCTTTCTATCTTTCTGACCCTCACTCTAGGCATATTCTTTTTGTATAATATGACATAAACATGTTTTAATAAATGATGCAAGACACAGAAAGTCACCACATTAGCATTCACCAGAACAAAATAAACACTTCTTGTCACTGTATTGGGACAAAAGTAACAAGTTTTACTTTTGTCCCGACAGGAACTCCTGACATTTAAACCTAATTTACTTTTATACTGATTAAGAACGTTGTCTATCAACATTGTAAGAACGGTCATCGAGTACAAATAATGTCCTATAGACATTCCAAGAACGTTGTCTATCAACATTATAAGAACATTTATCAAGTACAAATAACGTCCTATAGACATTCCAAAAATGTTGTTTACGAACGTTGTCTATCAACATTATAAGAACGTTCATCAAGTACAAATAACGTCCTATAGACATTCCAAGAAGGTTGTTTTAAGAACGTTGTCTATCAACATTATAAGAATGTTCATCAAGTACAAATAACGTCCTATAGACGTTCCAAGAACGTAGTTTTAAGAACGTTGTCTATCAACATTATAAGAATGTTCATCAAGTACAAATAACGTCCTACATACGTTCCAAGAACGTTGTCTATTAACATTATAAGAATGTTAATCAAGTACAAATAACGTCCTACATACGTTCCAAGAACGTAGTTTTAAGAACGTTGTCTATCAACATTATAAGAACATTCATCAAGTACAAATAACATCCTACATACGTTCCAAGAACGTAGTTTTAACCTTAAAAGAACGTTACTGGATGTTCTGAGAACGTTCCCTGTTAGCTGGGTAGCTACGTTTATCATAAAATGTGTTTATTATACATTGCTGCAAATTAGAATCCATTATGATTCGCATCGAAGTTGATATATAGTAAATGAAACGGGAGCGAGATGGAATCTAACAGCGCAGATGACCGATAATTCACTTTATTTTCCCGTCAGATTGGGTGAGCCTTTTCTAAATGTTATGTGTCTTTCTGCTATTTTAAACTATACAAAACAGCTCATTTGATATTTCACACTGGTGTTTCTCATCATATTATTAAATATGTATTTGTCTTAATTATAAACACACTTGTTGGCAGCAAACCGTTTTAGAGTTACTTTGTCATTCTTCCTGTTATCTCTCTACAGAGGAAACTGAATCATTCTTCCCGTTATCTCTCTACAGAGGAAACTGAATCATTCTCCCCGTTATCTCTCTAGAGAGGAAACTGAATCATAAGTCTTGCGCAATCATTTTCCTCTGAACAAAAGGGGAATTCAAGTGCAATAGCTTCTTCGTTTTTTATATTATATTAAATTAATTATATATTCCGATAAGCTCTTTCTGATTCTGATTAAGAATTGGACTGTTCTGTGTGATTTTTATATAAAAAAAAAAATTTAGTTACATCAAATCATATATAAATAGCACAATAAAGTTAAAAGTTACACACTTTTGTGTGTGTGTGCCCTGTACATGTCTGGTATAAAGAATGTTTTTGCTCAGGTGGCCAAAATATATTTGCTCTGCAAGAATAGAAAAATAGAGGGAACACTTCTTTCAACCCTATGATCAAGTATGTGACAAAACTCATATGCACATTTTCATATTTTGACTATACGGGTTTAAAAAAAATGTTACATTTAAAAATATTTGATTCTCTGACTGTTATTTAATTATAGCAGGCTTTGCAGTGTTTATCACAAGTTAGTAGTTTTATAATGTAACTAAAATAACTTTAAATATCACAGTAGCCTTCTTTTGAAAAACACACTAAAGGCATAAAGTAAACAAGTATTTTAAACAGATTAAAGTGCATCTATAAAATCTTTAAATATTTGGTGTTGTTTGATAAACACCACAGTGAATATGGCTTTGTGAAAACATGTAAATGCTGTTTGACAGACTGACTTTGTGTCAGAAACACAAAGTTTGTGATAGTTTGTGGGTTGTTACAGAGTGCGCGAGTCTCTTTGATAAATGTGGTCAGGATGTCTAGGCTTAAAATCTGTGACAAATCTACGGCCATTTAACAAAATTGCAAGCTCCTCTAAATATTGTGGAGTTTGCGTTAAATTCTGCATTTGCATAATTGTGAAATCCTGGAGGGACTGTCTATATTGTCCAACTGTTTGGGCCTTTCCTAAACAGTTAGAGAGTGAATGAACATGACAGGATGTAATTGCACAAGACTGAAGAAATGTCTAAGCTCAGTGGTTTAAAGCATGTTTTCCCAAAGCGGGCTTCGCAAACCCCTGGTGGTTCGTGAGGGAATTGCAGGGGGTTCGAGAGTTGGTTCATGGTTAGGGTGACCACCTGTCCTGCACATCGCATATTAAAAAATATATGAAACATGATATTCTCCGTTCATTTTAACCAATAAAAAAATCGATACAACTTTCTTCTGATAACATTCAGGGTTCAGACACACTCTCTATTTAAATCTAGATTAAAGACATATCTCTTTAGCCAAGCATTCATATAATGCATCGCACAATCTTGTACTGCAGGTATATCTGATCAAACGCACAATATTGTGCTTTAGCTTGAGATGAACAGATAATTTCATCCAGGGTTGTTCCTGGATGGAACAATATCTACGCTACTTGTCTATATTTGTTTCTCTGTTTCTGCCACGGGATGTAACTAGGATTTATACAACCTTCAGTCTGGATCCAACCCTTAAATGATCTAAGATGACCTTTGAATGATCTTGATGACCTGAGAAGAGATGACAACCCCCTCGGAGGACCTCAGAGGAAGCCAACCATCAGCAATTATACTGAATTAACCAAATTTTACCATAAGTTAATTATATTGAGTTTCTACAATATAAATCTATTTTAGAAACTTAATTTCCTGTGAAGTTGCTTTGCAACGATTGTTTCGTAAAAAGCGCTATACAAATAATCTTGAATTGAATTAATCAGGAAACTCGTCAGGAGTCAAAAAAGGTGACAAACTAAAAAACTATAAAAGTCAAACTGCTTTATAGGGAGCAAATGTTACACACTGCAAAAAAAATGCTTTTACAATTTTTTGTCTTGTTTCCAATCCAAATATCTAATAATTCTTAGATCAAATAATTTAGATTATGTTGCTTTCCCCATTGGCAGATTATTTTGCTTGTTTTAAGGAAAAACTCACTTAATTGAACTTTTTTTCTGAAAACAAGACAATAATTTTACTTGTCTATAAATTGCTTCTTGATTTAAGAATGTTTAGATATTTGGACAAGAAACAAGAAAATCAACAAATATTGTTGTTAAGATGTTACATGAACTTAGTCAGGGCAAATAAACCACTGAAAATCTTCATTTCAGCTCAGCACTCGAATTTCTGAAGCAACTGATGGGTTAAACCTTAGGTGTTTCTCCGTCTTAAAACAGGCTGACACTTGGCACTCAGCTTTGACTTAGCGCTAGGGGTGGAACGGTTCAACTTTTCCACGGTTCGGTTTGTATCACAGTTTAAGAGTCACAGTTTCGCTATGGTTCTGTATACTTAGAGGAAAACTATATGGTCAAATAAAAATAAGAAAATATATTTAACTACAAGCAACAGCACAAATAAATACAATAGAGTTAAGATACAAAGCATCGAACCCCAACTCCTCCCCGGGCGCCGAGGCATAAATGGCTGGCCACTGCTCCGGGTGTGTGTTCACGGTGTGTGTGTGTGTGTGTTAACTGCTGTGTGTGCGCACTTAGGATGGGTTAAATGCAGAGCAAGAATTCAGAGTATGGGTCACCATACTTGGCCACATGTCACGTCACTTTCACTTTAATACCATTAACATTAAATATTTTTTCTATCCGTGATGATCAGGGATGTAACGATTCACTCAACTCACGATTCAATTCACAATTATTTTTTTACAAAATGAGATTTAAGACAAATTATAAATTAAATGTGTCCTTTTTGTCACGGGTCAGGGTGCATTCCTGGCTCCCCCTGCTGTCTGTGTTGTCATGTCTTTTTCAGCAGTTTGTGGCAGGTGCAATCAGCACTGATCTGGCAGTGGGGCTGCGCCTGTCACAAGCTGCTTCTTTTACACCTGTCGCTCATTACCCTCTCCTTTATATTTTCTCCTCTGACTAGTCCTTGTTGTCAGTAGATTGTTTCGTGTTCTGTGATCGTGTTGTGCTCTGGGTTTACTCACATCTGTGTTATCTATACCCCAGGACGCGTAGAGAGAAGGACTGCCGCTCTCTGCCTTGCTCCACTCTTAGGTGGTCATCCTGGGCCAGTGCTGGGTCTTGGTCAGTGATCAGCTCGTTGGGTCTGCATCTCGCTGCCGACCGTAGCTGCATTACCCCAGAGACTTGCTCGCCGTTCTCTTCGCTGTCACTTTTGTTGTGTGCACCATTGGCGAATAAACACACTGTTTACTTATATCCTCTGCATTTGAGTCCTCTGTTCTCCTCAATCTGTCACACTTTTATTATTGCTTGGACAAAATATAGCACGTTTCTTTGTGAAATTGAAATATAGCAATATAATAATTAGAGTTGTGCCGGATACTCGGCTGAAACGAGTATCCGGTACGGATAAAGCACTTTTGCCGAGTACGAGTATCATACGAGTAATATGAGTCAATATCTGTGCTCGGATTGAATAAAAATTCTCATTGGGTAGCTGACTGTGTCTGCGTTCTCTGATAGGCTAGTCACAGCGCCCCTCCCCCCCACACACAGATGTATTGTGTTGCTATGTCCTGCTCTGCTCACTCACACACAGAACACCGAGAAGAGAACAACGCGCGCTCGCTCTCTGTCTCTCCCTCAGTCACTCAGGTTCGCGGGTTTTTTCCGTTAACGTTTAGGGTTTCTTCAGCTTCAGGTTTGTTTTTTACTTTGGTTTGTAGTACTTGCTTATTAACCAGTAGAGTTTTGGTAAACGTGGGTTTTGTTTAGACGTGGTGCTTGGTAGAATGCGAGATTTTTGGTCGGAGATTTTTTTTTTCTTTTTTAAACCGTCAGCTGGCTCTAACCAGTTTTTTTTTTACTTCACGCACTGAGTGTCTGACAATTTCTTGCTGTATTCTATAAAAAAATAAAGGTAGTTGTGGTATAAAACTATATTACAAATTAATTAGCTACACACACACACATACCTGGTGTGGAAATAAAAAAATAAAAAAGAACCAAAAAATAAAAAATCACACTGATCATAAAAAAATTAAAAGTTAAAAAAAGTGAGATGAAAACTCTTGTTCATTACATTTTACTTCATAATTGCAACCGCATTCATTGTTGCAAAACTTGTTCTGTATATAGTTCGTTTGTTATCGTGATCAAAACCATTGATCTGAAGCTCAATGCTGATGCTGTCATGTAAATAGTTTTCTAATCAGCAATAAATATAACAATTTCTGATCAACCCATATCAATTGCATGCTTAAAATAACATACCGGTTAAAGCCCCGCCCATTTCAAGACAACCCGGCCCACTTCCAGGTTAAATCCCGCCCACTTCCGGGGTAGGCCCCGCCCAGTCCGAGTACAGATACGGATACAGATAATTCATATGGTTAACAGATACAGATAATGCTGTACTCGCTCATCCCTAATAATAATATACTAATATAGCACTTGCATAGTATTGCTCTCTTGTTGGTTTTGATTGCTTCTATTCTCCTTGTTTGCAAGTCGCTTTGCATAAAAGCCTCTGTTAAAAAACAAAATGTAAATATAATGTAAATGTAAACAACAAAACTAAATTGAAATTTTAAAACAAGCTCCAAATCAACTAATTAACACAAATAAAATAAATCTCTTCCTTTTTTATAAACAATATACGGGTTTGTCTGTGCTCTTTCCACTTAAAATTAGAGGCAACATTTTACTCATGTTCCAAGCAACGATGCTGCACACATGAGCAGTTTATCATCTAAATTAGATTGTATAATTCAGAAATTTTAAGCAAAAACAGAATGGTCTGACTTAAATTTTGTGAAGCTACTGTATACATAAAAAAATATCTGCATGAAATGAAACGGCAGACAAGCTGAAAGAAACGCAGGTTCACAAAAAATATCATCTAAACCTTTCTAAAGACAGTAAGTTCCCTTCAGACATACATTCATATAAACTCCTACACCTAATTGAATCGCGATTTGTTTTTCAACTCAACCGATTTGAATCGTCACATATTTGAATTTATTTTCAATGATGATTAAAGGTACGTTCATGCCATATCGTAATTACGAGATAAGAACTTTTAAAAAGAGTTCACGTTCTCGTAGAACTTGTAATTACAAAACGTCTCGGGTTACTCGCGTAACCCTTGTTCTCTGAATAGGGAACGAGACACTGCGTAGCTTTTAGCACGCTTTGGGAATGCCTCCGCGTGACCGAGTCTTGAACCCATATGGAATCACGCCAATTCATTGGCTGATGGCGCGACGCCGTCTCTGACGCAATGACGTCGTCAGGTCATACTGGCGAACGCGCCATCCACTCCTCAGATTTCTCTGCCGAAAAGAATCCTGTCGGCAGCGTGAGAAGCTTGCAGCGAATCTAGCGTCTGCGTTCTCTATTCAGAGAACAAGGGTTACGCGAGTAACCCGAGACGTTCTCTTTCATAGGTAACTTAACACTGCGTAGCTTTTAGCACACTTTGGGAACGATATACCAAACACGCCAAGCTGAAAAGCTGCCTATCTGGCCCAAAAATGAACCAACAACGTACGGTCGGTTCAAACAGACAGTACCTGAGAACCGAGTATCAGCGTCCAAGGTTGTAAAACCTGACAAAGGTGTGCGGAGAGGACCATCCTGCCGCAAACACAAATATCCTCCAGGGTACCCCTCTAAAAGAGCTTGAGAGGAGGCTCGCCCTAGTAGAATGCGCCCGAAGACTAAGAGGTGAAGGAAGGTTCCGCACCTCGTGCCAGCGAAATGGCATCTCACCCAGTGAGAAATTCTCTGCTTTGATGTGGCAAGCCCGCGGCGACCAGCACCAAAACAGATCAATAGCTGGGGAGATTTTCTCCAAACCTTGAGCGATCCACATACAGCTTCAATGCCCTGACCGGGCAGAGCAAGTGGAGTCTTTCATCCTCACTTGAAGCAAAGGGAGGGATGGAAAGAGTGAAGAATGACCACTTGAGAACGGAACGACGTGGACAAGACCTTGGGAATGTAACCCGGCCTAGGGCCGCAGGGTAACTGACTAGACCCGGGGCAAAGTCCATACACGCCTCACTGACAGAAAAAGCCTGCAGATCTCCAACTCTTTTCAGTGACGTAAGCGCCAGCAAAGAACAACCTTAAGAGTCAGTCTCCGATCCGAAGCTGACTCTAAGGGCTCAAAGGGCCGTCACTAGTCCTTCGAGGCGACTGACAAGTCCCAAGAAGGAACTGCCGTGGGGCGAACAGGCCTAAGGCGTCTGGCCCCACGCATGAAAGCGGAGACCATCCGATGCCTCCCCAAGGGGATCTCATCCAGCTCTCTCCGAGCTGCAATGGCCGCTACATAAACCCTAAGGGTGGTAGCAGCCGCCCCCGCTGTCAGCCTTTCTTGCAAAAACTCCAGCACTGGACCAACAGGGCAGTTAACTGGGTCGATTGCACGAGTCAAACACCAGGATTCAAAGACGCCCCACTTGGAAGAGTACAGCTTCCTAGTAGCGGGGGCTCTGGCACTGGCTTCCTGAACTTCGGCAGGCAAACCATCAATCACAGCCCTTGGCCCTGTATGGGCCATACCCACAACTTCCAGAGCTCCGGCTGAGGATGCCAGATCTTGCCCTGAAGCTGGGACAGTAAGTCCCGCCTGATCGGAATCTCCCAAGGAGGTCGATACAAGAGGGGAGTTAGCTCCGAGAACCAGGTCTGGGAGGGTCAGAATGGAGCTATGAGAAAGAGACGGGCACCGCTCACCTTCACTCTGCATAGTACTGCCGGAATCAGCTTTATTGGCGGAAACGCGTACAGACTGACATTCGGCCATGGGTGGGCAAACGCATCTATGCCTAGAGTCATCGGGAAACTCAGGGAGAACCAGAGCGGGCACTGGGATGACTCTTGAGAAGCAAAGAGGTCCACCTCCGCTTTGCCAAACAGATCCCAGATCTGGGATACCTTCTGACGGTTCAACATCCATTCCCCCGGCTTGAGCTTCTGTCTCGACAGAAAATCGGCCGCCAGGTTCAGTACTCCCGGAACGTGAACCGCCCTCAAAGAGAGGAACTTGTCTAGGGACCAAAGGAGAAGATGGCGCGCAAGCCTGTCCAGGGTGCGCGACTTGAACCTCCTTGGCGGTTTATGTGGACACAACCGCCATATTGTCCGTCCTGACTATAATATGATGCCCCGAGAACGGGAGAAAATACTTCAAAGCCAGGAAGACAGCCCTGAGTTCCAGGCAGTTTATATGCCAAAGAGGAACTCTTCCTTCCACTTTCCACTCGCCCTTCCTTCAAGACCGCGCCCCAGCCTGTCATTGATCGTCCGTCGTGATCATATGGCGACGGTGGATCGCACCTATTCTCACCCGCTCTGGAGAAAGATGGGGTCTCGCCATTAACAGGTGTCGACAGCAACTGTGCGACACTCTGATAAAGGCGAGTAGCTGGTACAGTGGGTGTAACCTCAGCTCCTTCATCCACCAAAGGAATGGCCTCATGTGAAGCAGCCCTAGGGGCAACACAGGGGAGGCTGCTGCCATAAGGCCCAACAGCCTGCGGCAGGTACCTACAGAGACATGATGGCCTAGCTTGAAGCGGGCCAAACATGCTGTAAAAACTGGTATCCGGGCAGGAGCCAAACGGGCCTGCATCTGAATGGAATCCAAACGAACCCCTAGAAATACGGTTCGTTGAGATGGGAGGAGCACACTCTTCTTGGCGTTCATCCTGAGGCCAAGAGAATGGATGTGGCCGAGAACATGATATCCCTGTGACGACTCACTAGCTCCCTGGAATGAGCCAGAATGAGCCAGTCGTCCAGATAGTTCAGTACACGGATGCCCTGGAGCCTCAAAGGGCCAGTGCAGCATCCATGCATTTGGTAAATGTCCTCGGGCCAAAGCCAGGTCAAGGGCAGGACCTTGTATTGGTAAGCCTTCCTCCAAAGGCGAATCAAGGAATCTCCTGTGTCTTTGAGCGACCTGGATGTGAAAATACGCATCCTTCAGGTCGATGGTGACAAACCAGTCTCCCTCCTGGACCTGAGACATGATAGTCCTCATCGTCAGCATCTTGAACTTCCCTTTGTAGGGAAAGATTCAAACGCCGTAGATCCAGAATAGGCCTCAAGCCGCCGTCCCTCTTTGGAACGAGGAAGTAGCGGCTGAAGAAACCTTGTTCGACTTCCGACTGCGGTACTTCCTCTATTGCTCCTTTCTGCAGGAGGGAGGAAAGTTCCTGTTGCAGAACAGAAGCCTTGGAGGCGCTGTTTACTACTGTCAGGTGAACCCCGTCGAAACGGGGGGGATTTCTCCCAAGCTGAAGAGTGTAACCGGTTCGAATTGTGCGGAGAACCCACAGCTATACCCCGGGTAAACGCTCCCATTCGTGAAGGAAGTGTGACAGAGGGATCAGAGTGTCGTGCAAGGGAAGACATACCTGAGATTGGGTGTTGAGAAAGCCTGGAAGCAGCGGTACCCTCCACCGTGAAGGAGAGCCCTCGGCGTCCTTGCTCGGGATGGCGGAGAGAGAAGTGCTGGGCCGGCACGGGTTCCGTACACTGCAGGAGAGAAACAGCTGTGTCTCCTAACATGCAGCTCGCCGGCGGCGAGTGGACGGGCTGCAAAGGGGGAAAGACGAACGCGTCCCCCAACTGCCAGCCCGAGTGAAAATGAGGGTGAATTGGATCTGCACACCAAGCCTCGAAGGGTGATTGTGACAGATTTAAGTGAGGAGAGCGCGTTCGGGGCGGGGCAGAAACGCTGCGCGGTCTGGCCTCGCCCGTAACGGTGAAACGACTCTCCTCATTCCGACCGGAGGTCAGGAACGACCGGGTTAGCAAGCGGCAGGCTTGTTGGGCCGCTTCATGTTAACCCGCTTGCGTGGTTGTTGGCGGGAAGAAGACCGGCCGCGGGCTCCCAAACCGTGGTGGGGGAAGGCGTGGCCTGGGCTCCGCCGCTAGGGGCTCCCTCCTGGGGGCGGCTGCTCCTAGACACAGAGGAGGAGGGAGTTGAAAATCCCTTGCTCTCCTCGGCATGAACTGATTGAGAGCAGCCGACTGAGTTTTGGCTGAGCGGAACTTGTCCACTACGCTAACAGCCTCCCGAACAACCCAGATTGAGAGATGGGTGTCCCATTAAAAACGTCTTTTCCTTCTCCCGAATCTCAGTCAGGTTGACGGCCACCGAAGCCGCCATAGAGGCGCCCCACGGCACGTGCGGTGTGCTTGGTGGCTCTCAGAGCCAAGTCAGTGGCTCTTCGTAGCTCCTTCACGGCTTCAGGAGTCAAGCCGGTCCCTTCGTCCATTTCCTATTTTACCAATCCTTTTATTAAAATAAGCCTCTGAGTAATTACTTTACAACAACCTGTTATCTGAACCTGAATACACTCCTGATCGAGCCCTAGACGCACGAACCTAACTGAGTGAGCACGGACACCGGGACAGGGGTCCTGAACCTCCTAACCATCCAGACAAGAGGTAATATAGCGGTTGTATTGCTGTTTTATTGCTAGGGGATGGCTGAAATGTGATTTAGAGATTTTAGGGTTTCTGCTCGGTATAAAAATACAACAGTGTGTGAGAGAGATTATGGTAAAACAGGAAAGATTACGCATGTAATTTCAAAGTGAAGGCTTATAATAGACCCTAAAAGCAAGCTTTTATTTCCTTCTTGGACAACCAACCAATCAGTCTTCAAGAGACTGTGTCATTCCTAGCAACGGGGTCAGACCCGCCTCCTCACTAAGATAAAAGTTGTTGTCTTTTCCTCGCTCAGAGTTGCTCTTAGATTGGTCCTGAATCACTCTTAAGCCAAGACTCCTACGTATAAATGTTTAAGCTAAATTAGGAGCTCTCTGAGAGTATTCTTAGAATCTTTAAGAAAACGGGCCCTGGTCTTTATTAACAAAAATAACTGTATCTCTGTCCAGTTCCCTCTCAGTTGAGCTGCTATTGGTCTTTTGTTCAACATCTTGTTCTGGTTCCATGACTACTTCTGTGTCTCTAATGTTGAGATTTGTGTTCAAATGAACAACAATTTGATGTGTTTAAATACACATTTCCCTCTCAAAAGAGGGATGGTATTCTACAATCTGCCAAAATTGGAGGATATTTCATCACACAACATCAGGTTACTCTGAATTATTATCAAGTTGAATTATTATCATTATTCTGAGTTCAAAAGGAAATTTGCTGAAACATATATGACACAACATTTCCCTAAGCAAGGCTGAGTAAATAAGCTCAGTATAAGCTTAAAAAGTTAAAAGAGTAACAGGAGAATTACTTGGAGTCACAGTGCACAATGTTATAATTTTTAACATAAATTAAAAGTTTAAACCAGCAGATTGGGCTATCATGGTTCTTCTTTATTGTGATTTATTTAATTAATGTTGCTGTTTGAGCATAAAAAATATCTGCAAAGTTGGGGTGCTGAAAGTTCAATGCAAATGGAGATATCGTTTTTTTAAATTCTGTCAGTTTAATGCTTACAAAAACAGCTCGTAGGGACTACAAAGAGCTACTTCACGGGTCCGATACGTCATGGACCCAGATAAACCCTGCCCCCAGGAACATGCAACAAAGGGGGCGAGGCCATGTTGTGCTGCTTTAGAGAAGAGGAAGAAAAAACTAGAGGTGCACGTAAAAGTCTATTCATATATGAATCACGATTCTGTCTTCTAACGATTTTAATGGATTCACAAGTTTCAAAATCAATGTTCTAAAGCAGCGGTTCTTAATCCTGTTCCTCACGTTGCCCTGCTCTGCACACGCTCTGCATCTCTCTCTCATTCAGATCATCAGCTCAGTGAATACACTTATTTTCATTTAGGTATCTGCAAAATGACCAAATGTAAATTAAGCTAAGAGAAGCATTATACATGGATGTGTGTGCGGTTGCCATACTGTATTAAAGCTTTCATCAGAAAAAAACTTATATTAAAAGCTAACATAGTAGCGTTTGCAAACAACAGCGTACCTAAAAGTATGAGACAACAACAAACAAAACACTTAGCTCTACTATTAAGAGCCGTGCTTGCACAGGTTCTGCTCGATCCTCTTCACTAATATCCTCGATCCTCTTCACTAATATCCTCTGCGTCTCAATCATGCTCAAATTGATAAGCAATATAGATAATGCCATTGTTTACAATACAACCGGAGCACATGCTGCCGAGCTGAGGGGCGTGACGAGACGCGTACTAGAGACGGTTTAGCCAACCATAACATACTGGACCAATCAGAGCCCATCACTTATTTCTGAAGGAACGGCTTCATATAAGCAGGAAATGATCAGCGTGTCTATAGTAGAAGGGAGAGAGCGGTCTAGAATAAAGATAAATTATGTGAAAAATAATGTTTTTTTTTTAAAAACAAAGCATTGACACATGTTAGACTGCACCCCATAAGCACAATCAAGCCTAGAAAAAAAACAGTCAACCACCCCTTTAAGCACGGATCCTTCTGGAAACTCAAATGCCATTATTGATGTCAGTAGGAGTTTCTCAATGCAGCGATATAGGGGAATTAGCGAGCTAGCGGGGCAAAGGAGTGTATCCTTTTCCAGGTGTCTAGTCATTCTCTCGAAGAGGAAAGAAAGAACACAATAGTAAAATGTAACATGCTACAGTAGAATATCAGAGCAAATCAGACAATTTAAGAATCGATCAGATTGGTGTAAGAACCACCAAAAGAGCAAATTCCACAAAGAGGCCCCAGATAACAAGACAACGTCATAAATATGTCCACGATAACCTGATGCCATGAGTCTGAAGCAAACCTCTTTCACAGAACAGTTTGCAATATTAAAACAAAAGGAACACTTATTGATAATTCCAACTCAGGAAGGAGAATGTCAAATTTTGGGCTAGTAACCAAGATAGATTGTCATGTCAAAGAGATGCACAGCATGACCATCACATGTAAATCCATGACAGAAATCATGTGCTTTCTTAGATTGACTTCCCTCAACCACCCAGGACAAGAACCAGACTGAAATTCCTTCCAAACCCTTTTTGATCTTTGATCTTCACAGAACACATTCTCACGTCTACAGAATAGCACAGAAACTGAGTTATTTGGGTGCCTGTAGCTCGGCCGCCCGGCTGGCTATTGACTTGGGCTTGGATAGGGGTTTTGGAGCTCTAATAAAACCCAGAGTTTGGTGAAGTTTTCCTGGGCCTAGGCTGAGTTATAGCCGATCAAAGCAACTTATATTCAGGCTCGGGTCGAACTTCCACCCCCTTCGAGACGCCTCGGAAAGCCGGGTGAGGTGAGGTCGGCGCGGCTGAAAGGAGCTGGCGGGAAGGGGTGGATAAAATTTGTTTTTCGCTTACATCTCGGCGAGGCAGGGGTCTTTTTCTTAGGCTCCCTCCTCTTATTCCCTGGTTTCCATTTCAGGGGCACATATTTTTGGATGATATTCTCCAGATTCTCCGCTGCTTGTTCTTTAGAAACCAGTCCTCCGAGCAGCCCCTCAGCTATTTACTTCAGCTTGTAACTCCCAATCCTTGGGTCTTCAAGAGTTCCTAGGGCTGTTTCCAATAGCATTTCCCTCCATCCCTCCTCTTTGTTCAATATTGGTGTTGTACCTCCACTGTTTCTGAGTTCCTTCCTTGATGTATCTAGGCGGGTGTCACCACTATTTGCTGGGTATTCTGTCTCTCCCCCTCCAATTGGGGTACTCTTGTGAAAGCAGCTCACATGGTGTACGCCCCGGGTGGACCCATTTTAATTTCTGGAGTCTCTTCCTTACCGCATCCGCTGTTCTCCCTTTGGTGACGGTTTCTAGGGACTTCTAGCCAGATCCTTCTTTAACATATCAGGCCTCATATGCTGTTAGCTTGTGCCTGCAGCTCATCATCTTCTTCTTTAGTCTAGTTTGTTTATCTTTGCTGAGCTGGTGTCAGGGTGATAGATGTCTCAGGCAGGCTTCAATGGAATATCGTTCCAGGGGTTGTAGTAGTAGGGAAGACCTGGATATTTGGCTGATATGAGGAGGGTATCTGTGGGGAGACTGTCATTGAGAGGGGGAGTTCTTGTTGTATGTCTTGTGGGGGTGTCAATCCAAGATGTTGCAGTCATTTCTTGATGGAGTCGATGGTTCAATGGAAGAAGTTTGCCTGGAGGAATACCAGATGATCTTTCTTTAACATACCCATTCTCCATTCATCATCTGCCACTGCTAACAGATGCTCATCCTTCTCTTTACTCCATATCTTCCTTTTCTTCTGTAGAAGTTTAAGTCTTTCTTTATTCACTTCCTCTGGATGTTGATGGTGACTCCTCAGTGAAGGAAAGGCTCTTCCATAGTCCTTGCATTACATAGTATCTTGATCCAGTCTTGACTTTTCAGCTCTTGCCACGATATCACTTTTGCTGTGTGCCTGGATTCCAGAGGGTCCAGGTTTCTTAATTATTTTATTTTCCGTAACCAGTGTTGAAAACTGTGTTCTTCTAAAGTGTAGAAAACTCAGAAGAGAAGACCAGGAGACTTCGGATTGGATCGTCAGCAGAATTTCTTTATTCTATGACATGTGTTGTTATCTGTAGTCATCGAAAATCTCATCTTAAGTCATTTTTACAGGGTATCTTATAGACAGAATTGGAGGAGGGACTTTTTGGAGTTAAAACATCAAAGAAAGCATACATCTGAGGGCAATAAACCTAACGAATCCACATCTGGCCAGGACAAAGTCATTTGCAGATCAAAGGTTGAATCTCTCAGTAGTCTGACCCATTGATCTTAACATTATCATAGAGACAAAAGCACAGCTGTCGAGCTCAAATGGTCAGGAAGCGTTCTCAAACACCTGAATTTCCTGATACACTTTCTTAGTAAGAAAAGTATCTAAATTAAACATTTAAAATAAAATTTGTAATACTTCACCAGCTTACAATCCTGGGTCAGAAGGTTAGCCCTTCCCAGGGTGGCCCGGATCTTAGCTCAGGTGGGACGCGACGGGGGTGCCGGTGTGACCCCCTCCGTCGGTAGATGTTATCACCAACGCACCTATCCAGCGGTCGCCATGAGGGGGCCATGTAACTATAAGAGAGTCATTTACCCGCGCTTCATTGAATTTCTTCACTTTAACATTCAGAGCACTGGGCAGAAATCACATCTCGTCAACACGTGCCGCGGGCCTTCGCGATGCTTTGTTTTAATTAAACAGTTGGATTACCGCACCAGTTTTAAGCCGGCTGCTAGACACGGCTCCCCCAGCCGCAGCTCGGCCCGGCCCCGCTTCGCACCTAAGCCCGACCGACCCAGCCCTTAGAGCCAATCCTTATCCCGAAGTTACGGATCTGACTTGCTGACTTCCCTTGCATGCCTTGATCTAACATGCCAGAGGCTGTTCATCTTAGAGACCTGCTGCGTATATGGGTACGGCCCGACATGAGACTTACACCTTCTCCCCCGGATTTTCAAGGGCTGACGAGAGCTCACCGGATGCCGCTGGAACTGCTGCGCTTTCCAGGGCGTGGGCCCCTATCTCGGGAGGAACCCATTCCAGGGTGCCCGGCCCTTCACAAAGAAAAGAGAACTCTTCCTGGGGCCCCTGCCAGCTTCTCCGGGTTTGTTTGCGTTACCTCACTCCGCCACTCCGGGTTCTGGGATCTGAACCGCACGGCCCTCCTTCTCGTCGAGGCGTATCTCTGTGACATATATTTTCTTGCCGTCGACGGCCGGGTATGGGCCCAACGCTACAGCGCCATACATTTTCAGGGCTAGTTGATTCAGCAGGTGAGTTGTTACACACTCCTTAGCGGATTCCGACTTCCATGGCCACCGTCCTGCTGTCTATATCAACCAAAACCTTTTCTGGCATCTGATAAGCGTCGACATCGGGCGCCTTAACCCGATGTTCAGTTCATGCCGCAACACCAATTCTGCTTACCAAAAGTGGCCCACTAGGAAACTCGCATTCCACGCCCAGGCTCCAAGCCAGCGAGCCGGGATTCTTACACATTAAAAGTTTGAGAATAGTTTGAGATCGTTTCGGCCCCAAGGCCTATAGTCATTCGCTTTACCGGATAAAACTGTTCAAGCGAGTGCCAGCTATCCTGAGGAAAACTTCGGAGGGAACCAGCTCATACCGCTAACATGTTAGTAGTGATTAGCACTGAAGTACCTTTTACAATAATTATAATGTTTATTTAAATAGGATCTGAATTAACCTAACATGCAGTGTAAATCAAAGAACATAGTTACTGGCATGTAGATGAATAATTCAGTTACATAATTTCAGTTGATGATTACTACTAGGTAAAGAGAACGGTAATGCTTAAGTACAAAGCCCTAATAAATTCCGGTGTAAATTCATGTTAATGGAGCATTTTGAATGTGTGATACAGAAATAATTTTTATAAATCATGTATTAAATAATGATGTTTAATTGAATACAATAGATTTAATGTTTCTTTTTAAAAGCTTAATTTTGGAATATAATTTGCTAACCAGTGGAAAAGCATACATAAATGAGCTTGAGGGTGAGGTCTGGCTCTGTGAGCAGGATCGTGATAAGGGACTTTAGGGACCATTTACAAGACAGAGTTTTCAACTAAAATGGAAACGTTAATTTAGGCCTTGTCCACACATCTTTTTCTTTCCAATTTGGCCTTCTATTCACAAGAAGACAGTATTTTTGAAAACTTTCTCCAAAGTAGATAGATTTGAAAATGCTGAAAACTTCCAGTTATGGAGTGGTACTGAGAAGACGTGAGTTAACAACAGCAAAAAGCATTACAAAAGTCTAACAACCAAAATGGCACCGAAAAAGAAAAACAGAACTCTAGAAAAAGTGAATAACGAGGCTCAAGAGATTTTGCAGGATTCTGACTACTCAGACAAACTAAAAGAGGTAAAGGAAGATGACAACAGCGAATTTACTAAAGAAAAACCGAGTTGAATCCCAGCAATGATTAAATTATATTCCAAAATTAAGCTTTTAAAAAAGAAACATTAAATCTATTGTATTCAATTAAACATCATTATTTAATACATGATTTATAACAAATTATTTCTGTATCACACATTCAAAATGCTCCATTAACATGAATTTACACCGGAATTTATTAGGGCTTTGTACTTAAGCATTACCGTTCTCTTTACCTAGTAGCCTATCATCAACTGAAATTATGTAACTGAATTATTCATCTACATGCCAGTAACTATGTTCAATTTGATTTACACTGCATGTTAGGTTAATTCAGATCCTATTTAAAATAAACATTATAATTATTGTAAAAGGTACTTCAGTGCTAATCACTACTAACATGTTAGCGGTATGAGCTGGTTCCCTCCGAAGTTTTACTCCTTTGGTTTCTGAATGAGGGACAATTTAAGGCAGGTTTTGTTAAAAAGTTAAAACTCAAGGATGGATCAGTACCCATTGTTCATGATCCAGCTGCACCTCCAGAAGTAGTAAGTCTCAAACTTTATATATATTTTTTAATGATTATTTGTGAATCACCTTTGCTCTTAC
Organism: Gymnocypris eckloni scoliostomus; assembly: GCA_027564155.1. Taxonomy (NCBI): domain Eukaryota; kingdom Metazoa; phylum Chordata; class Actinopteri; order Cypriniformes; family Cyprinidae; genus Gymnocypris; species Gymnocypris eckloni. The sequence goes on along the minus strand of CM050432.1, from coordinate 19,380,999 downwards.
ATGGAAGAGAGTGGCGGGGTGAGCAGAGCTCATTATCATGTAAAGAGATATTCAGTGAAACAAGTCGCTGTGAACAGAGCTGTTTTTGACCATGTAAAAAGAGTGTTGTTTTACATGACCACTGAGACCATTTCAAGAAGACCCTAAAGAATCATACCAACTTGTCCCTTTTGAAGCATAGCCACCACGAAATCAGACTTACTTTGAGATAATTCTGAATATAAATACATATTTAAAATCATAACTAGAAATAGTTTAATAGTACTGTTTTTGAAATCAAATCTTTGCATAGTTATTACAGAAAATACATGTTAATCTTAAATTATAAAGCATTTACATAATAGGAAATAAAAGGGTTATCAAATAAGCATATTATCAATTCCTGAAACATTGGTGAGCACTCACTAAAGTTTATGAAATAAATCAATACAATTTGTATGAGGGAGTGTGTGTGAAAAAACCCAGATGTAACCCCCTTTGTAATACTTAACATTTTCATAAGTAACTAATTTAATTACATTTCTTTTTCTCAGTAAATGTAACTGATTACAGTTACTTTTATTTTGTAATTAAATTACATAATTCCGTTACATGTAACTAGTTACTCCCCAACACTGCAGATAACACATTGTGCCAATGGAAAATAAATGGTGTAAATATAAAAATAAAAGTTTGAAGAGTAAATGTTCCTAATTAGTAAGACTATACAACAATCATCAGAGAACACATTTCATCTCAAAACATTTCAAATGGTCTTCTTTATGGCGACGACTCTTCCCGACTGCCTGACGGTGGTCCAGCTGGTCAGCCAGCACCACTGCGGGAGGGAAATGCTAGTTAGCATGTCTTAATTGATAAAACTAATGAGACAACTGCAAGTGTTTTAAATAGCGCTGTCGATCGATTAAAATATTCAATCGCGATTAATCGCATGATTGTTATGAGTTAACTCAGACATTTATTTACTTGTTTAAAAAATAGGGACATTTCAACTGTTCTATTCTGACCTTTATCGAACTGCACCCTCACAACAACTTGAAAGCGAGGTTAGTCTTTGCTCATTCATGATTTCTGGGTCTGGTATAAATATTTGTTCTTAGTGCAATGTCTTTGATGCATTTCTACATCTTGTCAGTTTCTTCTAACCATTTAAATTAAAATGTATCTACTGTCTATTACTACTATGTGTTATCATATTATTTCACCTGAAATGGATAAACTGCACCCATTCATTTATGTAAGGTCATAAACAACATGAACAGAAAGGACTGCAGTTATCCGGGCAGCCGGCATGTCTCCAGTGAACACTAGCCCGGTGGTCCCGGAGGCCATGGTGGCCGTCACAGAGTCCGCTCCTGAGCCCGCTCCGTCCCGTGAGCCCACAGAATCCGCTCCTGAACCCACTCCGTCCCATGAGCCCTCAGAGTCCGCTCCTAAACCCGCTCCGTCCCGTGAACCCATAGAGTCCGCTCCTGAGCCCTCTCCATCCCGTGAGCCCACAGAGTCCGCTCTTGAGCCCGCTCCGTCTCGTGAGCCCACAGAGTCCGCTCCTGAGCCCGCTCCGTCCCGTGAGCCCACAGAGTCCGCTCCTGAGCCCGCTCCATCCAATGTTGGCGTTGCGTGATTAGTGACGAATGCAGAGAGAGAACAAAACAAAAATCCATGAATTAGAAGCACAAAACGAGGATTTGCAAGGCAAAATGTCAAAGGATTTCGATATAAGCCAAGAGGAAACTGGTTTTCCTTTGGTAAAGTAAGGAAACGTACTCGGTTACTATCGTAACCTTGGTTCCCTGAGATATGGGAACGAGTACTGCGTCGAAGACGCTGTATGGAAAAAACTATTGTTTCCTCTTCAACTGAAGCCTATAAGACTGAGAGCAGCTTACGTACATAACCTAGCCTTGGTTTCAGGACGACCTTGGAGTAGTTAGGCCCGAATTCCAGGCACGTGGGGTTGACGGAAAGGGCCTACAGGTCTCCTACTCGCTTGACCAATGCTAACAGCAGGGCGGTTTTCAGCGAGAGTACTCTGAAGTTCGAGGATTGCAATGTTTAAAACGGGGGCCCTTTCAGGGCCCTTAGTACAGTTGGTAAGTCCCAAGGTGGAACTGTATGAGGACGCGGAGGATTCATTCTCCTGGCGTCTCACAACAATTTAATTACCATGTTATCTCTGCCCTAAGAGAGCTTTAGCATTATCAAAACAAGCCTGAGATGACTTAGACCAGATAAAAGATTTCATTTGACTGAACAAAGGAGTAACTACAGTTGCAAAATTCCGACAAAACCCTCGATAATTACCCCCCCATCCCTAAGAATCGACAGAGTTCATGACGGGTAACAGGTGTAGGGAATTTATCAATAGCATCAACTTTAGCATCAATTGGTCTTACGCAACCCTGACACATCACCTTACCCAGATATATTACGGTAACTTTTCCGAAGTCACATTTGGCAAGGTTAATGGTTAGATAAGCCTTAGCCAGACGTACAAAAACTCATACAAGAAGAACTAAACAGTACGACATCATCCAAGTAAGCCTCAAATCCCAACAATCCAGACAGTACTTGGTTTTTACCAACCGCTGGAAAGTAGCGGAAGCTATTAAACTATTTCTAGTTATGATTTTAAATATGTATTTATATTCAGAATTATCTCAAAGTAAGTCTGATTTCGTGGTGGCTATGCTTCAAAAGGGACAAGTTGGTATGATTCTTTAGGGTCTTCTTGAAATGGTCTCAGTGGTCATGTAAAACAACACTCTTTTTACATGGTCAAAAACAGCTCTGTTCACAGCGACTTGTTTCACTGAATATCTCTTTACATGATAATGAGCTCTGCTCACCCCGCCACTCTCTTCCATGTAAGAGCAAAGGTGATTCACAAATAATCATTAAAAAATATATATAAAGTGTGAGACTTACTACTTCTGGAGGTGCAGCTGGATCATGAACAATGAGTACTGATCCATCCTTGAGTTTTAACTTTTTAACAAAACCTGCCTTAAATTGTCCCTCATTCAGAAACCAAAGGAGTAAAATTATTTGTGCAAATGAATTTAGGTGTATTCTAAGTATATATATATATATATATATATATATATATATATAAACGAATCCACTGCGCCCTCAGTGGCTCTGATGTCTGGAGAAAATTAGGACTTATATTTCTCCACATCTAACAACAAAACACCTGCATTGTTTACAAGACATTGTTGTCGCTACAGCTGCTCAAACGCAGAGAAAATGACGGACTTCATACAACTGGATGAGGGTGGAAATATGCTAATACGGGACAGTCACTCAACGGTCATGGGAGGAGCTTAAGCAATATGACATCATAGTGGCTTGATAATTGTTTAGGTTTTTGGGTGATTAACCCTCTGTTATTGTTCATTTGGGGTCACACTTGTGTTGTTCGTGGTCAAAAATAGACCGAACACCCAAAATTTTTACTTTTTTTAATTTTCAGTAAAATCAATGTAATATATTTTTGTTCCATAATATGTTTTATTTTTTTATTTGTATTTTGAGAGAATTTCATCGTACTACTTAATATTTATGCAATAATTATGAACAATATTTTCCCATTGAAAATAATAACTTTCTTTCCCTAAGATTTTGATATATGCTTTTAATTTCATGTTAAAATAGAGACAATGCCTTTAAAATCCAATTTTTGAAGTTAGATTAGTGCCATCTGGTCAGAGTAAAAAAAAAGAAAAACATTTGCAATTCTTTGGTTTAGCCACTAGATTCCTATATAGCTCTATCTAAAAGGCTTATAAACTTTCTAGTGGTTTTTAGGCATAAATACTTATTTTTATTAAGTTGTGGATCTGGAAATACACTATATTGCCAAAAGTAATGGGTCACCCCCTTCAAATGAAAGGTTTAACTACTTTAGCAATTTCCAAGAGTACAAATCTTAATGTTTTTGCATATAATGATATTCTAGGGAATTGTGTGCTTCTAATTTTATAGTAACAGTTTGGACAGGACCCTTTTCTGTTCTAACATGACAGTGCCTCTGTGTATAAGGCAAGGATCAAAGATGATTCAGTCGGTGTGGAAGAAATTGACTGGTTTGCAGAAAGCCAAGTCCTAATCCCAGCTGAACACCTCTGGTGTGATTTTAAATGCAGACTTTGAGACAAAAATGAATCACCAAACACAAGACCAATGACTATATTTTTTGCATATTTCTCATTAATTTCCAATGGTGGTCCTTTTTGACTGTGAACAACACAAGTGAGACTAACTTGTGTTATTGAATATATAACCAAAAAAAAATAGTACACTTATAACCACTGTTCTTAATTTCACAGTAATTTTACTGTGGTATGAAATACAGCAACTACTGGATAATTGTTGCCAGTAAGTTACTGTTAATTTGACATTTACATTTTGTCTCGCAACAAAAATAGCTCCTAGAACATAATTACTTCTCTAAACTGAATAGTGTCACTTTTAACTTGTTCATATTATCTTTAGTAGTATAACTATCCCTTTAATTGACTGTTTTGTCTTAGGCAGAAATATGAAGTACTGGCATGGCTTAATTATAACCATGCATGCTTTTTAATGCTTGTGAATGTTTTAGTAGTATTTTTAAATAATTGCCTTTTCTGTTTTTCTTTCTTTACTGTGTTTTATGTATAAAGCTGAGAAGTCTGCACAGGCCCAGGAATAATACCATTCCATCCTGTTCAAGTATTTGTATCCAGTTTTTAATCAGTTTTTTTTACATTTACATTTTCATTTATGCATTTAGCAGACACTTTTATCCAAAGCGACTTACAGTGCATTCAGGCTATAAATTGTTTTGTCAGTATGTGTGTTCCCTGGGAAGTGAACCCACAACATTTTGCACCACTAACGCAATGCTCTTCCACTGAGCCACAGGAACACTATTTTCTTTATTTTGTTTTACCCTATATATTTTTTTAAAATATATCGAGTTAAAATCATTTTCTTAACAGAAGTACATTAACATATAAAATATTTTAACTTATAATTTGAAATGTATTGAGCACCACATAAAATCAACTGATATTAGGTAAAAAAAAACATTGTAATTTAGAGTTTTATTGCATATTAGAACATTAATTTTAGCCAGAGGAATTAGCAAAGAAATATAAATGTGGCCCAGTTCTGACCCACTGTGGTCCCACAAAAAAAAAAAAAACATATATGGGCTATTTGTGGGTTCAATGTGGAAACCCATTTGGGTCCATATAATGAAAATCTATGTGGGCCCCACTATGGACCCATCATGTGCCCCTATGGGCTAACACACATGGGGCCCAAGTAGAGCTGATGAACAAAATTGTATGGCTCCCATTTGGGTTGCCCATGCAGGGCCCAAGTGACAGCCCATTAAAAACCCACATAGGGCCCACATGGAAATGTTGGCTGGGCCTTCTATAAAAAATGTCTAGGGCCCCCCCGAACCTCCACCTCAGAGTAACAAATAATTTAACTAAACATTATGAAAAATGAAAGCTTTTTTAAATTGAAAAACTTGCAGTGAAAAAAATACCTGCATCACATGAAACATAAAAAAGAAAGAATAACATAAAAGAAAACATTTTTTAAAATGTATATATATTTCAGAGATGCTGCTGAAGGAAACATCTCTATTCAGTATATTCAACTATTTTCAAGTTGCCTATTCAGTACATTCGGTGGCTGCAGAGAGCCTGCTTTTCACTGCATATCTGTTCAAAGCGGGGCAGCAGCTTTGATATTGCCACTGTTAAGTAATGTTCAATGTTGAATCTAGATCTGTACTTGGTCTTCAGTAAAGCAACAGCAGAGAACCCTGTTTTGCAGAGATAGGATGTTCCAAAGGGGTACAGATTTTCAACCGCCTTCTGACCTATCAGTGGGAACTCCTCTCACACCAAGCCAGAATTCAAAAAGTGTCTGTGATGGGAACTTTAGCATCATGTTTGAGTCAGATGTCATTTCAATGAACTCCTCTTCTTCTGAGGAACTCAGATCATCAGGTGCTGGAGCAGTG
>CM050432.1:19247879-19374871 GCA_027564155.1 Gymnocypris eckloni scoliostomus | reverse complement strand
CTTCTTGGAGAAGCGTGGCTGGTCCCATGGATTTTTCCAGAAGTTGGGCTGATAGCTTTCGTGGACATGGGGATCACGTTCTCTGTGCTCTTGATGGAGGACTCTGGTATTGTGATGCATCTGGGTGTCGTCCAGTGCAAGGCTTGAGTCTTTGTTGACAGAGTTCAAGAGTGTGGATGTTTTGTTACCTTTCTTTGAGGCCATCTTCTGCTTGTTGTAGGCCTTCTGTGTTAGGTCACGCAACTGTTGGATGGTCATGGAGCGTGGACAGGCCATGACGCCTAGATGGTGGCTGACTCCAGGGTGCAGATTTCTTAGGAAGAGGCTTTTGAAGTTCACATCCTCTTCAAGGTCAGGTTCGTTGTGTGCACCAAAGTAGGCTTGTCGGAGTCGGTTGTAGTAAGCTTGTGGAGCCTCTTGTCGACCTTGTTTGGTTTCTAAGGCAGTTAACAGTCCATGTTCGGAGTCAGGGTCGGTAAACTCTTTAATCAGGACCTCACGAGTAGCTGGTAGTCTGACTCGTTCGACTGGGCTGTCGATCTAGGAAGTTTCGCACTGGAACTGGACGTGGCTCTAAGGAGGTATAACCTGTCTCTGTCAGTCACATGAGGTCTCATTTCTAGATAGAAGTCGATATCTTGAAGGTGGGCCTGGATGGTGTGGCCCCTGTGGAGTTCGGGTTGAACTTGCTGATGTTTTTAGACAGCTTGTCGAGGTCTTTGATGGTCATCCCAGGTGCAGCTCCAAGGTCTGCTTGGATGGGAGGTTTTCTTTTCGTTGACAGGAAAGAGTTCTGTGGCGAAGGCAGGTGAGGTTTTGGGTTGTGGCCCTTCGCTTCTTCGCTGTATACGAGTTCTTGGACATGGGACTCTGCTCTGCTCAGCAGTGGTGAGGCTGAGTGGTTTCTCTCGCTTTGGCTCTTGCTTCTGCGCATAAGCATGTTTGAGTCCTCTTCTGACCATGTAGAGCTGATCATTGGTATCGTCTAGTTGTGGGGTCAGATTGTCCATTTCAATTCTGTACCTTTCAAGGTGGTCCTTCAGGGCACTTATTTCAGCATTCTTGTTGCTGATGTCATGCTTGGCTTTCTCTAGTAGCTGGTTGGCATACTGAAGTCTGTTTACCAGGTCTTCCTGGGCAGCCTTTGCATGTTGTTGGTCGAGCTGAGCTGCTGTCAGGGCTGCTTGGAGCTCCTTAACTTGTTCCGTTGTTTCCTGCTCGCTCTCGTTGGGTGCTTTGAGTTGATCTTGAACTTTCACTTCCAGCTTGTCTATGCGCGACGTTGAGCACATGTCAGTTCCTCTTGAAGGTGGGTGATGTGCTTGTCGCTCAGTTTCAGCTGGGTCGTGAAGGCATAGCTTAGGAGCTGGCAATTTTGACTAGCTCCTCATGGTTGTTATTCTGGCTTGAATCTTGTGTCAGGAATCTTCTCAGGACTAGGATTATTATTAAAAATAATAACAGTTCAAACGTCTTGGGGTGAGGCTGTCTGTCGCCTCTCAGCCAAGTGTTCACATCTTCCCCTTGGCCAGGGTCTGCAGTCTGCGGCATGTTGGCACGCTGGGGAGAAGAGAGGCTGACACAGATCTGTGTGGAGTGGAAGCTTATGTGTGGTGCGACAACTAAGTGTTATGTCAGTGATTCTGAACCACTGGTGAAGTGTGGTGATCACTGTGTTGGTCTCAGAGTATCTAGGTAGACTAGCGATGTGAAGACTTTGTCACTCTAATGAGGAAGAGGGAAAAGAGACAAAGGTGAAAAACAAATTTAATTAAAATAAACAATTCCTTTTCTATTTTTTTTTCAAATGAAGAAAATTCTTTTTTTTTTATTAAATGTTGTTATCAAGGAGGCAAACAATATTATTAAATCTTTGTCTTAGACAAACAAATATAATAATAATAATTCTGATATCTCTTTTCTTAGTCTGACAGAATTGACAACGCAACACCTTACAGTTGGACCGCTCACAGGGAGGCTGCGAAGGTGCCAGTTGCTCAACACTTATCTCTATTAAATCATACACTTAGAATTGATTGATGGTTCTTACAGGTCCCTACAAATGTGAAAAGTGAAGAGGAAAGAAAGGAGGATAGAACAGGAGGGAAGAGAAAGAGACAGTAAGTTGAGTGGATCGGTCCACTAGCAAGCAGTTATGCCCGACTACGTATAGTGTTGTTTTCAGTTGCTACACAACTATCAACAAAAATAAATTTTGGGTAAAAGAGATTTGTCTCTCTAATTTATTTGAACTCGTAGTGAGGGATAACAATGTGTCCTATTAAGGCTCAGGTGGGTCGCTCCCAAGCTAGGATACACAGAGGAAAGAAAATGGTAAGACAAAGTAAAATTGTAAAGTAATAAACAGGCAAAATAAGCAAATATGAAATTAAGTAAATGAGGAAATAAGTAAAAAATAGTGGTTATGTTTATAACCAAAACAGGAAGAATTAGGGTAAAACGCAATAAAGTAATGAGTGAGTATAAGTCTGAATAGAATCTACTTAAATGGGTAATAAATCAATTAGGTAGAATAAGTTTACTTAAACTTTTAAAGTTCAATACTTATTTGTACCTAAAATGATTATGCCCAAAAGGGAATACTAGAAGGAAGGATCATATTAAACAATATGAGGGGAAAATTAGAATGATTCCAAATAAATTTAATGTTTTAATTAAATTTGAATTTGGCACAATTAATAATTCTGAACTAGTATTTTCCTTTCTAGTAGAACTACAAATAAGTGGTAAAAGGGAGAAATAGGGAAGAGAAAAGACCAACAAGTATATTAGTTTAAATGTTTGAAGGGTTAAACCACTTTAGCTTTTCAAAACACACACTTTATTCAACCATTGGAGGTTAATGCTAACTTCTAACCTTTGAGGCTAATGGCTTTAGCATAGACTTCAATGTAAACACAACCGTGCCATTAGCAACAGCATGGAGTTTGTTTACAAAGCATCGATGTACTGCGCGATGCGCAGTTCAAAGTTGTTCGAAGTATGTTAAGACTTTCGTGTCACAATCGTATCTGTGGCAACCAAAACAAACTAGTGGCTAGCACATTAATGGTTGCATTACAAATACAGTTAAGCATGTTACATGAAATGTTGGCGCATCTCAACACTGTACAAATAACAACACCGCTTGTTCTGCGATGTGGCGCTTAAACTTTCAGTTCGTTCAGAGTTAAACTTAAACCTTATTCAAATAATAGCTTGTGCTGCGGTTGAGGAAACAGTGAATCACAAGCCCGTGTCCGCGTTTATATGGACATAAACACAACAGGGTTTCTTCGCTGTTGGTTCAAAGGTAAACTTTACTTGATAAAGCTTTTAAAGCTCCCATTCAAATCACTCTCGGACACGCGCAGTGTTTCGCGAGATTTAATTCACTTTGTGAACAGTGTACACAAACAGGCAAGCATTATTCTCTAATGTTTAACCCAGGGAGTCATAGCATATATGATCTGACAATGGAACACGCACTGACGATCAAACTATGAATAATAAGGCTTTGATAAATAGAATTGAGGAACACGCTCAAAACTATTCTTTATCCACTGATTTATTTCCCTTTTAATTGCTGCAGTTTAGCTTCGTGCGGCTAACAGTTACTGAGATTATGGAGTAAGTTATAGCTATTAGATGACCTGGAACACGCAGGACATTAATTCAGCTATAAAACAAGGCATTACAAGAAGAGAGGAACACGCTCATCTCCGACCTTATTCTCCGATCTCAAATGTTAACTTTGAGTTCCCTTACTGCAGTTAAACAAAGGAGAGGCTGACTCGAGTTACAGCCTTCTCTGTGCTCATTCATTCAAGGAGGCGCGCTGCTGACGCCACTCACACAAACGCACACACACACCAGTCTCGATCTCAGATCTCATCCGTAAGAATATAAAAGATTAAATAACTTGGTTTATGCTCATAATTTAGATTAATCTGCCCGCATTCTCCACCAATATGTAATGATAACATATAATATATATATTGTTATAAGGGAAACAGGTCAATTTAGCTCAAAGGAATCATTAATGATTTTATAGGGAATTTGAACAGACTCACTGTTTCACGGCGATTCACCGAACAAGCCGTATAACAAACTCTGCACTGGATATTAAAATCCCAAAATATAGTGAAAACACTATTAAATAGCACAGTAACAAAATCGACAGATTAAGACATTAACTTATGAGCACAAAACACAAGATATTTCTCTTTTCAATATAAACAAGACTTTATTTATATAAATCTAAGACATGTAAACTAATCTACACAAGCATTCACACATTCACGCGTTGCAGAAAGAGAGAAAGTGAGGAAAGGATTAGATTAAGAGAATGAGAATTTGATATCCCACGTTTACAGCAATATGTGCAATTGCATAAACCTGAACAATCATCAATCACATATTTAACACTCGCATTGACTTTTCAATGAGGCTAAAATCTATTTTCAATATTACACCAGTTGCAGCAAAGTCTGGGGTTTGTACTTGCAGTAGCTTTTGTGTTTAAAGATTCCCTTTGTCCTCCGTCTTTGCAGGAAAGGGTTTCTCCGAAGTCGCTGATTGGCTTAGAGTTCAGGAGTCGTTGAAGTGGGCGTTGGTTCTTGGCCGGTGTTGCAGAGTTTTGGTCTGGTTAAGTTTGGCAAACGCAACTTAGCACACGAACTCAACGGAAAGAAAATAAACTAAAGTCAAAGAATAAAAAGGATGTAAAGAGACTAGGTGGCTTTTCTTCTCATCATGGTAGCAACTGGCTGGGTGTGGTCCAGAGCACATGGCTGAAGAGAGATTCATTTTTCCGGAGAGAGAGAGAGAGATCCAAGAGGAGAGCATTCAAGAGCGCGAGGAGAAGTTAAGAGAGAGGGAGGGGGTGTCCTGGGTATTTAAACTCGGCTTTTTGACACCTCCCAATGGTTGTCTTGACCAATTAGGTCCTATGCTGGCTCTGGGTGCCGCTTTGTTGCTCCACCCAAATCAATAAATCAACATGTCATGTTCAGTCACATTGCCCGAATTTTACATTCTCTTGCAAAGTATCCTTTTGAATGTGATTTCTATAACCAGAATATGATACATTTGACAGGAAATCCATCAAAAGAAATGATTAAAGCTATACTTATGACACTCATACATACCAAACATGACATTAACCCTTAAGGCTTACGCTATTCAATACTAATTAAAAGCATGACAAACACAATGATTAAAACAAGGATAGCCAAATTTGTGGGTCACATACATAATATGCAGTTATGCATAGAAATGATTAGTTTCATTAACAATGAGCATGAAAGTCCTTTAAGATGATTTTACAGTCTGTAGTTGTGATTTCTATCACAGATTTACATGTAATGGTCACATGTTGCATCTCTTTGTCCATCAATATTTATTCCTCAAATGTATTACCGAATTCCTGCATTGGAATTATCATTAAGTGTTCCTTTGGTTTTGCTGTTGCAGACTGTATTCAGACGGGCTGGCGCTTAGGGGTCTGATTTATGACTTCCTGCTGTTGTCTTGTGGAATCTGGCTTCTCATGTTTCAACCATGCTTCGATCGAATCTTGATTTGTCTGATTCGTCCTTGATATTCTACAATACATACATTACAGTCGATATTACAATCAGTCTTTTGTGGGATTATGGACACACAACGGTGTGTGAAAGTGTCTAATGCATGCAGAGGAGAGTGTGTTGCTACAGGTGGCTTGTGCAGGCCCGCTCACCTGAATTGCACAGAAATAAAAGTTTAACAGTTTTTTTCCTGAGATGTGGTAAGGTGGGGGGTGATGTGAGTTCAGGGCTCTCACAGCCTGGGGAAAAGCTGTTGAGCAGTCTGGCGGAGTGGGCTCTGATACTCCTGCACCGCTCTACCTGAGGGTAGGAGATTGAAGAGACTGTGGGAGGGTGGGTGGGGTCCTCCACGATACTTTTTGCTTTGCTGGAGCATCGTGTAAGGAAAATATCCAGGATGGAGGGGAGAGGGGCACCAATGATTTTTGCAGTGGTGTTCACTGTCCGCTGGAGGATCTTGCGGTCTGCTGCACAACAGTTTCCGTACCAGACAGTGATGCAGCTGGTCAGCACGCTCTCAATGGTACCCCTGTAGAAGGTGGTGAGGATGGGTGGAGGGAGGCTTGCTCTTTTTAGCCGGCGGAGAAAGTGTAGGCGCTGTTGTGCCTTCTTGGATATAGACTTGGTGTTGGTAGTCCAGGTGAGGTCCTCTGTGATGTGCACCCCAGGAATTTAGTGCTGCTGACTCTCTCCACAGTCGAGGTGTCGATGGTCAGTGGGGTGGTCAACGGGTTTCTCCTGAAGTCCATCACAACCTCCTTTGTCTTCCACATTGAGGGACAGGTTGTTTGCGCCATTATTCAGCCAGCTGTGCCACTTCCTCTCTGTAGTGCTGCTTTCATCGTTGTTGCTGATGAGACCTACCACTGATGTGTCATCGGCAAACTTGATGATGTGGTTGAGCTGAACTTGGCAGTGCAGTCGTGGGTCAGCAGCGTGAAGAGCAGCGGGCTGAGCACACAGCCCTGTGGGGCACCTGTGCTCAGTGTGGTGCTCGAGGTGTTGTGGCCGACCGAACTGACTGAGGTCTTCGTTAAAAGTCCAGGATCCAATTGCAGAGGGAATTGTTGAGGCCCAGCAGGCTTAATTTATTGATGAGCTGTTGTGGGATTATTGTGTTGAATGCTGCTGAAGTCGATGAACAGCATTCTAACATATGAGTCTTTATTTTCTAGGTGGGTTAGAGCCAGGTGGAGGGTGGAGGAAATTGCATCATCCGTAGAGCGGTTTGGGCGGTATGCAAACTGGAGCGGATCGAGTGTGTTGGGGATGCTGGTTTTGATGTTGTGCATGACTAGCCTCTCAAAGCACTTCATTATGATTGAGTCAGTGCTATGGGACGGTAGTCATTTAGGACACAGGTGATTTTTGGTAGGTATGATCGTTGTGGATTTGAGACATGTGGGGATGACTGCCTGGCTCAGCGAGGTGTTGAAGATATCTGTTAGGACATCTGTCAGCTGTTCAGCACAGTCTTTCAGCACGCCGGCCAGGTATATTGTCAGGACCCGCAGCCTTGCGTGGGTTAATCCCAGATAGGGTCTTCCTTACGTCGGCTGGAGACAGACAGAGTGCCTGGTCGTTGGGAGGTGTGGGCAGTTGCGCAGATGTGTCATTCTGCATTTCAAACCGTGAATAAAAGTGGTTGAGTGCATCTGGGAGGGATGTGTCGTCGTCACAGGCCTGTGGCGGAGGCTTGTAGTCAGTGATGGTCTGAATGGCTTGCCACAGGCTCCATGTATCTCTGCTGTTTGTGAAATGATTATTGATTTTATTGCCATATGACCGTTTTGCATTTTTGATGCCATGGGACAGATTGGCTCTTGCTGTTTTGAGGGCTGCTTTATCTCCTGATCTGAATGCTTCATCTCTGGTTTTTAGCAGCCCACGAACCTCTGCTGTCATCCATGGCTTCCGGTTTGCACGTGTGTACCATCATGTTGGTATTCACTTCTGAAATCTGCCATATTCATGAGTTAAATGGGGGGGGGGGGATCCTGATATACCTAATCAGGAATTATCAAGAATCAAGAATTCATTAGATGAAGAAAAGAGAGCATTACAAAACCAAATAAATGTTTTTTCAACCTGATCTCATGACAAAAATGCTCCTATGGAAACTTTTTCGCAAGTCGCAAAATGCTCCTATGGAAGCATTTATGTTTTGTAGAAGCACCATGTATGTTTTGTGACATATTCGATGGGAAAATGTTCACTGAGTGGCGCTAAAAGAGTGTGTGTCCCCGAACAGATGAACGCGTGCATATGGTACGCTTTATGACGTTAGTTTTGTACGTGTCACTGCAGTTCTCATTTTAAATTTCCGTTGAGTGGCGCTATAACTTGAATGCTCTGTGACGTATAAAATAATGTACCATCTGCACTGCACCTAAACCCAATTGATAGTATAAACAAAAGTAAATGTGACAAAACGTATTTCTTTTCGCTATGCTTGCAACAGTTTCCACGCATCACTCTTGGCAATTTTGTAGAGACCAGCCAATCAGATTGGAGCTTGTAACTTTAGCCAGATCGTGACATTTTTGTGCAATCCGCATCAGAGGGTCTTTGAACTTGCTGTGGTATGGTCTCAAGTCCGAGACTACCTTCTCAGAACCAAGAAGATAAAATATTATGTTCTTTATAGGATGGGTTCTTTGCCTTAGCATCATTCATATTCATCACAAGTCTGTCCTCTAAGTTTAAAGTCACTGAGTTAGCTTTTAACCGCCAGACATTCATTCACAGAGCAGGCCTCTCTTTACCACCTCCTCATAAGCACAGTTTTTTCATAGATTATGAATATCAATACAGCCCTCGGGTAACTGAAATCACTTGAGCTGTAATGGCACTGCTTGTCTGGTAAGTTTCAATTAATATTGTGGGATATTCTTTAATAAACCCACATCCTGAGTCACACTCTTTTAGAAGGTTACAGGCAGATCTCATAGTAAAACGTAGACAAATAACCTGGAACTGTTGACAACCCCCCCAACCCTAAATCTGGCCATAAATTATATCATGTACTGTAGCTTGTTGAGGAGAGTAGGGTCAACCGACGTGTTTTTCAGGGCCGGCGTCGATACCGATTATTACAGATCAAATAGACCGATAACCGATATTTTGAACCGATATCGTGTCTGGTGTAAAATGATGATAATAATAACAAGAGCTCTGACAAAAACGTTCTTTAAATGCTTTTAAACATGTCTTTAATTCTGAAAACTGTTAATAACAACAACATTTCCGCTGGTTTTAATTTACAGTACAGTGCAAATGAAGGCATAAAACATTAATTTAATTTATCTTTTAATCAAATGAGAGTTAGACTTTATTTTTGGCAAACAAATGAGTTTACTATTAAAATTAAAACATGGAAGAAATAGCGTATTGTGTGATTATTCTCAACAAAAGTTGTAATAATTGTTGTAGTTGTATTACAGTAATATATTCGCTAAACCGAACTTATATTTTGACAGGTTGCCATGAGGACCTTTTAAGTTTCTGTAGCCTATGTATATATGATATGACAATCGTTTTACTCAAATGAAACGGTCAAATGCTCATGAAGTGACTCTCCGAGCAGTTCTGGGGATGTTGTTCATGTATTTATGTCCTCATTTAGTGAGACGGCAGATGCTGAAAACACCGCGAGCATCACACGCCGAGTATGTATGTGTGCAGTAAATGAAACCGCACGCGTCTGTGTCATTCATTAACAGAGATGCAAAACATGCATGATTCATATCTAAATAGTGTTTTTGCGGCTTAATATTTATAGATACTAGTCCATAGCGCGAGTCGATTTAAGTGTACTGACCTACTTTTGATTAATTCATCCAAACTTCGACAAATTCCATGACAATCCGCGTTATACGGTAAATTCCATTATATGACTGCATTCCGCGACTCCGCCCACATTTTCCGCATCGCGGACATCATAGGTTATATCGAGGTGTTTTGCAGCTTCAGTGTAGTGGATTGTGATTTATTGCAACTTCAGCAATGTCTGCTGCTGAGAGACAACTGATGCGTGATCACTGAGGCAGCTCCAGTTAGCATGTGCTCTCGGTGTGAGACTGCCTTCAGTTTTCCGCGTTGATTGGTCGGACTCGTGACTCCCTACATATCAGATGAGCGGTGGGCGGAGATTGCTCTCAGAGATTGAGAGATCGCCTCACTCTCACAGAGTGTTGAGCCCAGACAGGCTGCATCGGAGCCAAATAGCGCATTTAAAAATGAAATAATTTCACCTGTATTATTTATTCACCAATAAATAATGTCACCTGTAAATAGTATGTTTGTTTGCATAATAAAAAAAAAAATGAATTATCGGCAAATCTGTTTTGAGAATGGCCGATATCGATAATCGGTAAAATGTTTAATATCGGCGCCGATAATCGGCCAGGCCGATAATCGGTCGACCCCTAGAGGAGAGGTGCTATTACTTTTTAAGCCATCAATCTTGATGGCAAATCCAAAAAGATTACAGAGAGACTTTTTATCTACCCATTTTTTTTATATTCTTCAAAAAGCAATGATAATTCAGTCAATGAGGAAGAACTTGACTGGTCTACAGAAAGCCAAGTCCTAATCCCAGCTGAACACCTCTGGTGTGACTTTAAATGCAGACCTTGAGCCAAAAACTCTTCACCAAACACCAATGATTTGTACTAGGGGTGTAACGATTCACTCGTTTTCTCGATGCATCGATTACAAACACTGCCGATGCGATCTTGAAACATGGATTTTTGAATCGTGAATCGTTGATTTCGAAAGTAATCGATTTAAATTGTTAAGAATCGAATGAATCACAATTTCTATAGCGATTCAATGCTTTCAAAATATATATTTATTAAATTACTACAAGCACGAATAAATGGAGACCTAGAACAGTATTCGTGCCTCACATCTCTCCTTCACGCGCTTCACTTCACGCACCTGTCACAGGATTGCACTCGCGTTCGTCTCACTGATACATTTTGTATCAGCAGCTGATACAACAGCAGAGCTGCTGTATGAGCAGCATATGTGTGGTCTCGTAGTACTTGTGGCCAGTAATGCTATAGTGAAGCAGTTTTACTTTTCTGTAGTTTTTCAATAGCTCTCATACCGACGACATTACCTGAGCAGTAGCAGGCTGCACATTTATTGCATGGGCGGAGAATTTTTTAATTCGCCGATGGAGAGGGAATGTTAAATACTATAGCATTTTATTTTATGAAAATGAGATGAAGTTTTTGCACTGAAAGAGAAGTGATCTCTCGCTCAGAGAACATGCCATGCTATATCTGTTGACAAAATGATGTCATTTTTATTGCTCCGATAAATAAATGAAATCCGATATCTAGATCCGATAAAGTACGCTTGCTGGTAAATCAATCAATCAGTCTGATTTATCTGAGATTCATCTGCTTTCAGAGTGCAAGTGACTGCAGCTTTAAATTGCAGTGACTCTCAGCTTGTGTCGCGCTCATTAAGTCATCATTTGTAAATGTGTCTTCTCCAGTCTGGAAGTTTTTCTAGGTGGCAGAGGAGGACAATGCCATTGCTATTTGTAACGCATGTTCAGCAAGGATTCCGACAGGAGGAAAAAAGGCGTTAAGTTTTAACACAACAAATATTATATCTCACTTGAAAGGTCATCGCGGCAAAGCTGTATTAAGGGACTGCTGCTTTGTGGCGTTCTGTAACCGTCTACTACGGGAGAACTGCTGCTTTGCCGTAGTCATTACAACGTGACAGCTTATGTAGTTAAAATGTTGCATTTTATGTTATATACCATATAATGGTACCATCAGTATATGATTCTACCATTAGTCTTTCATTTAATCTGTGTTGATTATGTTTTAAACTTAAGCTAATTTTAACTATTGTTTTCGTTTGTACAAAGATATGTCTGCTGTTAGCAACAGCACCTCAGGTAGCACTGAGACTAAAGATATGTGAAGAGAACAATGTAATTATTGCCTAAACATCCTCTTCATAATCTATCATTTGTATTTAAATAAATGACCGAATGCCGCGTTGCACCGTCTTGTTTACAGTTGCTTAATGATTTTTATGTTCTCGGCTAAGGCGGCGTAACAGCTTGCTTCCGGTCAACGAAGCTGTTCCATTCGCAGCTGTTGCTTAAATTCCCTAAATATAACTTCCACATCCTCATGCACTAAAAAGGTTGAATTGATGCATGTCTTTATGTATGAAATACTTGAATATACATTTGTTGTTAATGAGTTGTTAATTGCAGATAAACCATAGTTGTCAGAGTTCTGTTAAACCCTTTCTGTTACTAAGTATTGTGGTGCCTTACACAAAAAAAATAAAAACATTTGAGGAGGCAGGACTGATGCTTGCTATTATAGTTAGACCAGAGCTACTAAATGTCAATTTCATCAGTGCATCTTAGATTTTGTATTCTCCTGGGTGCACTTATTGGTTATCGGTATCGGAATCGGCCGTGAGAAGGTCTTAATTATTGGTTATCGGTAAAAATAAATCAAATCGTGCATCCCTAATCTATATATATATATATATATGTTTATTTATTTATTTCTGGACAGGATGGTAATTACAGTGATAATGACATTTCTTTGCATTACACTATTTAATTCAAAAATAGAATGAGGAAAAAAAAGTTATACAAATTATGCAAAAGTCTAAAATATGCCAATTGAACTTTGGTTTTGGGTTGCAATATGACAAATTTAGAAAATAATTTTGATGATGATCATTTAAAAACATAACAATTGTTGATTTTTCTAATTATTTACTGTAAAAACAGGAACAGGAAGCACACATCAACACGTTACCAAAAATGTTCAATCTCAAACCACGACAACCACTCGCAACACCCTAGTATTGTGGTGAGTTTTGCCTGTGAAATGAAGTCAAAAGAAGATTTGACTCTGATTTGCACGCAAGAATTGTACTAAGATATAATCAGTCCTGTATCATATTCTACAGAAATCACAACAACTAATCAAAGTAATGAAGTAATCAAAGCTGCCTCATCCTGTTTTGTGGGGAAGGGAGTTCTCACGGACAATCAAAGCACTTCCTTCCACCTTTCACATGCTCAGCTGGCTTACTGATGTCCTCCAATGCCACTTTTCCGGTCCTGCCATTTTATTCCTGTGGGTGCCGTCATAGCACACAGTTGCGGTAATTACTACACAGAGATGTTATAGTAGCCACGCTCACTAAAGCCCAACAGCCTCTCGAGTTCTGACTCACACTTTAATTAGACTAAAGAAAGACGCAAGAGACCGACCACCCTCCAACTTCCTTTCCTGCTCTCTTCTGCCAAACTTCCTGACTGGTTCATGTATCTTCCTTTTTTGACCCTCTTGGCTTTTTCTCTTGAGTTCCTGCACGTCTCATCAGGTTCTGGAAGTGAAGTCAAAGGGTTTAGTAAAGTGCTGTGGGGTTGTGAATTGATTTGGGATTTGTAGTTCAATGAGTCACCGGCTCTGAGCTGTATTCTCATGCAGAGATGTGTGTGTGGGTTGCGTAGCTATACTTTAGGGACAAATTTGTCACAAGAAGTTAGCAAAACCTCAATAAGTTAGTGAAAAAATGATTGAAAAATTGTGCATTTATATAAATAGAAATTATTTTTATTTATTTATTTTTAAATGCCACAAACATTTTAATTTGTGTTAGTTTCCTCATTTAGATAAAGTACACATGAGTGTGTACGTGTGTGTGTCACTGTTTTCAGTTTGATTTGAAACTAACAATAGTTGATATGCCTGACAGATTTTTTTTGTATATTTAGAACAAAAATAATTTGCTAACATATTAAAAGACTCTATTTAAAGATCACACTGCAGCCCTAAAATACTAATTCATTTTGTCATTTTAAATCTTTATACTTTGCTACTATCCTTCAAACCAATATGTTTTACCCATTTGTCAGTAAGCAGATTTTTTTTAAAGGAAGTGGAAATCATTTAAAATATAGTACAAATAAGAATGATGACATATTCTTTTATATATTTTTATATGTTTGTTTGACGTTTTGCCAAAAGAGAGATAATATTAGTATTGCAATGCTTTTAGCATTATTCTGTATCATTAAATGTGTTTAAATAATATTCATGAGTAAATGACAGCAGCAGCAGATGTTGAAAAAAATATTTCACCCTTCTATTTAACTTAACTTGTCACTTTGCTTCTGATGTATTTATGCTATAACTATATTTATGAATACTTTGTTTGCCAACTTAAATGAAGTTATCAGGCTGGGTATTTTGGGTGTAGAATCCCCTCAATTACATTTTACTTTCACAAACGTTATTTGTAACATTAAAGTTGACACTTGCATTTAATATGTTCTCTATGTATATAAAATTACTTTTGTAAATTTTATTTGATCCGGACACCAAAATGGTCTTGTCTTTGATCCACACGCACGCACGCACACACGCACGCACGCACACACACACACACACACACACACACACACACACACACACACACACACACACACACACACACACACACACACACACACACACACACACACACACACACACACACACACACACAGCGTTTATGTTTATGAGATCACAAATTTGTATAATGACATGGGTATGACATAGGTATTACAAGGAGAAGGTGATTTATGTGGAATATTTCAGTGTCCCCATAATTCAAAAGGCTTATAAATCATTCAGAATTAGTTTTTTTTTTGAGAAATTAAAAATGCACAAAGTTTCCTGTAAGGGGTAGGATTAGGTGTAGGGTTGTTGTAGTTGCTAATGTTTCTTTGACGTCAACATCAAACAGCTTGGGATTCGTTTTAAAATCAACTCATTTCAATTATTCAGAGTCGACTCTTTCTTTTGAGAGACAATAACTTCATACACTTTCAGATTTAAAACTTTGCAGGATGTTTTAATTTACTTAGAGCTGTGTTACACACTGCATGAAAGGTAAAGTCATTTTCAACAATCCATAATAGGGGCACTTTAATGATTTAATTATGATCCTAATTATATGTTTAATCTCAATTAGTTTTTGACATGTTTTGTTAAATTCTCTCATTATCTTGAAAAAAATGGTTATCTCAAGCTCATAACAACTGTTGAAGTGTCAAGCTGTTTAAATCAAAGTACTACGTTGACATTTCTTGACACATTGGCAGAGCTCACATTAGTTCTGTAGTCCCACTCAAGGCCGTCTCCACATAAACTCTTGCTTTTCTCTAGTATTTCCGAGAGGAGACAAACATAAATGCATGTGTGTTTGTGCGGGAGTGTGTTTGCTGTGGTTGTGTGAGTGCATAAGCACATGTCCAATGGCTTTGAATAATGGATGGGGCTCGTGTTTGTTTGAAAGTGCGCCATTTCTCCTCGGCTGAAATGCGTCGCTGCATGAATATTAATGCAGTGGAGTGTTTTGTCCATCTCCATGCTACCGTCCCACTCCCGTAAATCACTCTTAGATGCATTAAAGCCACTGCAAAAATACCCCAAATTTTCACGGTCTATAGATGTATACTTTACACTCTCTATACAATGGCCACATCCTGACTGGACTGGATTAGATATTCACACCACACACTATGGCAAGTTCTTCACAACCTTCTTAAACAGCTGGAAACCCCAAGGGACTAAAACAATTTACAACATCTGAAATTTGGCACAGTGCAGACTTTGGACTGACTTCAAATTAACACCTGGAACACCTTGAAGTTTTAGGAAGATTTGAGTGACTTTGAAAGCAGAAAATTCATCAGAGAATAACAACGTCTTTTCATGTCATTATGTTACTAATAGTCACATCCTGCCCATTTCCATTAAAATGCTGTCCTCTGAAATTAAATGGTGAGTGGCTGGCAGTCTGTGGACCCTTTTAGAAATACACAGTTGGTGGAAAAGTATTGTTTCTTATAATGTGAGCCCAACGCTACAGATAGCCACTGAGATTAATTTGACTCACCGGCAACAAACACACCACATGTTCTTGTCACTAAAGATCTGGCTCAAATAAATATAGTTCACACTTTGTGAAGTCCATTGCTCACTCACCACACCACCATTCAACAATTTCTTTTTCTATTCGATTATATCTTATGATGTAATTTATTCCTGTGAGGCAAAGCTGAATTTTCATCATTATTAGTTGTCTTCAGCGTCACATGATCCTTCAGAAATCATCCCGATATACAGATTTGCTGCTCCAGAAATGATGTTTTATTAAATGAAGTTTAGACACGTAGTTTTTAAACTAAGTTTGGGAGGACAGATACTCAGGCTAATTAGCACAGGTGGTACACAATCTAGGTAATCAATCCTGGGACATAAATACAGCTGTCTTACCTCCATGTAGTCGACGGTTAAACAGCATCCCTCCACCACCCCTTCTCCACCAATATCACTAGAATTCTAATCACACGTTATCGTGCTAGTAGATGTGTGAAATCGTGAACGGAGGAGCACGATCAGATAATCAACCAATTTGGCACAGGTGCAACTCGTTTAGCTAACCATTCTAATGAGCACAATGCGATATATACATATAGATGCAGCCTGCCTACCTCTGTCCGGTGACAGTTTTCCGGCATCCTCCTCCACCCCAACTCCTCACTAATCTATTTTATCCCACATCAGGGACGGGAGTTCTCTGTTCGGCCATGTTCCGGCTCGGAGCCCTCCCCAGGACAGCAAGCCAAAATATGCTTACTATTCGCTATCAGATTAAATGTAAGGGTGAACTCGTGAAACACTTATTCTAATGATCAATGCTAAAAACAGTTTAAATGTCACTTTTGATCAATTTAATGCATCATTGCTGAAAAAAATAACAATTTCTTACTAAAAATGCCTTAAAGATTGAGTGGAAAGAAACAACTAATATATAGAAAAAATATCACAAATAAAAAAGTGTTGGTCACACCAAATTTGGTCACACTTTATTTTAAGTTCCAATACTCACAATTAACAAACCATTAACTATGACTTTTGTCTTAATAAACTCCTAATTAGCTGATTATCAATAGTTAGTAAGGTAGTTATTACGTTTAAGTATTGAGGATGCAGAATATGGTCATGGATAATATGTGCTTTATAAATACTATTAAACAGCCAATATGTTTATATTGTATAGTTTATATTTATGTAATAAGCATGCTAATAAGCAACTAGTTAATAGTGAGAATTGGTCCCTATATTAAAGTGCTACCACAAATGTATTATCACAATTGTTTCTACTAGCAATGAACAATGCTATTAAAAGATCAACAAATAAACATACAAATTATTAAACATATAAGCATAAATGGAGAACGAACAGAGCTCTCAACTAAGGAAAAAAATAGATTCTTATTAAATACTTGCATGACCAAATTCTATACTAGCCAAGTTCATTTTATATTGTCTGATTGTTCATATACAGTAAGATAAGCACACAATTGTCTTTTTATTTATGTGTTTTTGGAGAGATGTTTAAGACACATTTAAATATAAAACAGTTCTGCAATATGCCTCCAAATCAATTTCCAAAATAAACCATTCAAGAATCATTTACATGTCCATAAGTTCAAGACAGTCTCCAACAGTTAAGATATGGGATGGAAGTAACTGCAATGAACGGAAATGTAAGGATATTAAATGAAAAACTAGACACATGTTGTTTGGAGGTTTTCATTATGAAAGGCTATTTGAGGTTCATGTTCTAAAGGATCATGGGGGATCTGTGCTGGAGTTGGGCTGTGTGTGTGTGTGTGTCTGTGTGTGTGTGTGTGTGTGTGTTTACTCCAGGATGGTTTGTGTTGTACTCTGGAGATAAGGAGATTATAATTGGCTCACTGAGTGTGGTTTGCATTCGATACTTACTGCAGCTGTGCCACGCAGACTTCAGAAAGCCAGCGAGTATGTCAGAGTTAGACATCACTGTCAACAGATTAGACCTCATCCATAACACCAAAAGATAAAGGGTCTCTACCACAGCGGGTGAGATGTATATGAACACATTAAAGAGAGTTTAGAAGATCTGTAATGATGACTAGAACAGGAATAGCCTACTATGATAATTCCTAAACCGAATGAAATCGAAACCAGAGTTTTGCGGCTTTTAGTCCCAGCGTGTTAGCTTTGAAGCTAATCTACTACATGCTAACAAAAATAAGCTTTTGACAGAAAAACATGAAAGAAAATAGAAAACAAGTAACTGTGTACTGTCAGTGATATTTAGTTGCAACAGAAATAAAAGGAAGATGGGATTGTTTTGGAAATATGAACTATTTCTAACACCATTTGACATGCTGCCACCCTTCCAGACCTCTCACTATCTCTATTTTTCACAGCTACAAATAACTCTCTGTCCTCTGGCTACATCAGCCTAAGCAAGGACCGTTAATGGAGCAGGTCATCTTTAATACAAGACAGTCCAGCTGAAAAAGGGAAAGGAGACTTGAGCTTTAAACTGAAAAGAAACTGAGGCACTTTGACATGTATGAACAAGTTACAAGTGTTAATCTCGTAAAAATGTACCTATATCAAATTCAGTGTTGTTATTGTTAACTGAGACTTAAACAAATGCATAATAAAACAACGAATAAATAAATAAATAAATATACAAATGAATTGTTTTGGTCATTTAAATAATTCTGAAATAAAATATACAAATATCAGATTGAAATTTTAAGCTTAAACTTTAAGAAATGTTGCCTGGAAACTGATTGAAATAAAATAAGCATAGCTGAAGTACTAAAATTACTGAAACTTAAATAAAACAAAACAAGCTATTATTAGTATTAATAATAATAATAAAATCCTTTAAAAATGATAAAACACTTCTCTAAATTACTATAACTGGGAGAAAAAACAGCTAATTCAAAATATTTCAGCTAATTCCTAAAACATAATATTAGGATATAAATAATACTAAAATAACACTGATCTCATTTCACACAAAAACAAAAAACAGCACAAATAAAAATTTGAACATCAAAACAAACCCATTGTATACTTAAATAAAACAATAAAGTGAAAAATAAGACGATTTAAAGAAAACAAAACAACAACAATAATAATAATTATTATTATTATGATAGTGGAGGTGCACTAACCTAACAGATTATTTTAAACTCCATTTAAAACATAAAAATATTGTTCACATTATGGTAATGAGAATGCATTGTGAGATTATTCACACTGTGGTACTGATAATTTAGGGGGGGGGTTGTCCAGAAAATATTGTCATAAAATAAAATCCTAAAACCTTTCTTTGTGCAATATAGTATACTTCTTTTCTATATATATATAAACAGGACAAGGTTTCATGAGAATCACCCATAAATGTGAGTGCAGAAAAGAGATGAAAGATAAATAACTCAGAGAAAGGAGTCATTCTCTGAAGTGTGTTTGAGTGCATCTGCTCTAATGCATTTCTATCTGGATGTCAGCCATGTGGCATCAGAGGCACAACAGTAACACAAGACAAATGAGCCCTTAGGAGTCCACAAACTTGAACACAAACACACACACTTGTCTCTGGTCTTATTCCATGGCTCTTTTCTCACTGACCTCATCTGGAGTTAAACTCTTCTTCATCTCACGCCAGGAGCTCTCAGCAGAGTCCTGTCCTCCAATCAAAGCACACAATGCACGTGCAACCTGGCCAATTATAGCCCTGTTCCGTAAGAGCTCCACAACAGCAGCCCTATTTCCTGACTTCCTGTGTATTCATTCATATCAAGGATGGAGGAATGAATGAAGGAATGAGAGGGGGGGGGTGGAGAGACTAGACGTCACTGGTCTGACGCAGACTGCGAGGTGGGGGGGTGGGAGATGGCAGTTACCATGGAAACCTAGTCAAAGCCCTCATCATGGCGCTTAAGTACCACAACCAAGACAGAGACAGACACAGAAAGACATGCCAAAAGAGTGCAAGACAGAGCTAGAAAGAGTGAAGAAGGGAGAGAGATTGACAAACACAGACTCAGATACACTCTGAAAAATAAAGGTGATTAAAAGGTTCTTCACAGCGATGCCATAAAAGAACCATTCAGTCAAAGGTTCTTTAAAAAAAACATTTTTCTTACCTTGGATCCATAAAGAACAAAGGTTCTTCCACTATTTTGCTGTATTTTTGTTCAAATAAATCCAGCCTTGGTAAACATATGAGGCTTCTTTTAAAAACAGCTCTCTTTCCTCCGTAGAACACAAAAAGAGAAACTTTGCAGAATGTTTGAGCTGCTATTTTTTCCATATAATAAGAGTGAATGGGGACCAAGTGCTGTCAATGTTTTTTTTTTTTAATATAAATATAAATATGGTTCAAACTACAGGTTGGTGTGAGGAAAATTTGCTTTCATTTGCTGAAAACCTTGATTTAAATCTACGTGCACCATTCACTTTCACTGTATGATAGAAAGCAGTTTGGACATGCTGCTAGTTATAGTCATCTGCTGAATACTCGCATTTGTGTTCCAAAAAAAAAAGAATATTCAAAAACAGATTTAATCAGTATTTTTGTCATGTTTTCCAGTACACATATTTAAACATCCCTGAAAAAGATCAATTTACTTGAGAAGCAAAATTGCATAAGAAAGTAAGACTTGTTTTCAGAGAACATATTTTGGATAAATGTTATTTTTCTCACCCCATCGGCAAACTGTTTGTGTTTGTTTTAAGCATAAACCTCAGTAAGTATAACTAAAGTTGTTCAGATGTACAGATGTATCTAACAAGAATATTGCTAATGATATAAGAAAACAAACTTAACTTCTCTAAAAATTTGTACTAGACAAAAAAAGACTAATTTACTTATGAAATTTTTCCAACGAGGCGGTGTGTGCAACATTAACCAATACTTGCACAGACAAGATGATGTCAGCCGAAAACCAAAGTCAATTTAGAAGAGGAGCAAGTTATTAATTTTTGATGAACTGTGCTCGATAAGACCAGGAATGTGTATTAAAGTTACTAGGGTCAATTTTGATTTTATGTTGACTTGAAAGAATCAGATCCTCCATGACAAATATAATTCAATCCAATTCAAACATAGTAATAATCTTCCATTTAATAACGTGATGATTAATCTCTCCAAGAATGTGACTGCAAAGCCTTGGAAGATATATAATGTAGTTGAATCTTATATCCATGTTTGATAACTGGTATGATGAAACCGCTCCTTCAGACATCAAAGATTCAATTCAGGAGTTCAGAAAAAACCAGAGCCTCTTGCTTCTTTGGATTTGAGGGTAGAAACTTTCCCGTTCAATTCTTGCTATAACGAGTGAGTTATGAGAACTCTGGGTACCTTTAACTGGCAATTCAAGCTTGTTCAATTTTTCAGGTATATGGTTTTGCTCTAAAAATGTGTCAGACTGTTCACAGTGGCAGGTGCTTTGGAAAAAAGATCCACATTTCTGTGTTCTGAAGTGAAAATGAGACCTGCTTCAGTCTTGTTATGAGACTTCAAATGTTCCCGCAAACATTCTGGATTTACAGACTACACAGCGAGAGCCTGTCGCTGACAAAACCACCCTTCAAAATAATTCACCAATATTACCCAAAATGAAAAGTCTGTCACCATTTGCATCATTTTATTTTTTACTTTATGCAACTTGACGGTTCCAGGTCACTATACGCATTCATTGTATGGGAAAGAGCAGCGTGAACATTATTTAAAACATCTGCTTTTGTTTTCTCCAAAATAATTCAGGGTTTGGAACAATATGAGGGTGAGTAAATACCAAAATTTTCATCTTTAGATTAATTTTAGATGCGAGGAGTGAATAAAGAGAGACGGAAACAGAAGAGGACTCAGTGGTCAGCATGGACATTTCTGGGTATCTCTGGGTCTCTAGTTACATATTGAAGGACACTGCGTCCTCCATTTATAATAGTGCCTCACGTCTCATTTCTGGAGAGGTTCAATGTCAGCACTAACAACTTCTAATGTCACCCTGTCTCTCCCCTGTGTGTGTGTGTGGCAGGCATAACCTGTCATGGCACCCTAAGCTGTAATAGATCTGCTGCATAATTCATGAGACAGTTCTGTGATTATGAGCATTACTGTCATTACTCAGCAAGCAGCCAATCACGTGACTGATAATGTGATGGCAACGGGGACACATCCTCACCTTCCTATGAAGTTGAGTGTTTATTTTTTCCTCTCGAACAAACTCAATTCCGCAGTAATAATACTCGGTGAAATGTAAACCCAAAATATAGTGAGCTTCCTGGCTGTGTACTGCTAGCATTGGCAGCTGCATTTAAAAGCAAGATCCAATCCAAAATTGATAACCTGATCTCATGAGAAAATGTAGGTGTGCAATTTCTTATGATGTGCCTTATAACTGACTGATTTGGAGCAATCTATAATGACTCCTCACGGCACAAATTATAGTGAGAATCAAAAGAGATGCAGTTCATTCTAATATAGTTTGACAAGCATGGGTTAGTGCAATATTTGGGCATTTTGAGATTTTGTGCCACACAAATAAGTAGGGCTGGACCAGAATATTAGATTATTCGAATATTCTTTCAGTGGGTTGGCATTCGATTTAAAATTTTGAGATACACCTGGTATCCCCACGAAATGGTTCTGGACTTGTCCGCCTGGCTGAACATATGCATCAGCGACAGACCGCGCCAATGAAAGATGTTCGTGCTGACCTATAGTGTGCATATATTTAGTGTAAAATCTTCTATTATGAGCACGCTTGCTGCACATCTACATTTGAAATAATGAACTTAAGCGCAAAGACGCGACATGTGAACGGACCTCTGCTATCACAAGACCGAACGCGATGCATGCGTTTTCTTTCTGTCAACTGTCCCAAGATGCGAGCGAAGGTCTTGGATCAGTGTGCAGTAGCTCTTGTAGTGCATACGAGATGCATCAATGTGAAGCCGCTTTGAGAGAGTGAAAGAGAGAAGACGTGGTACAGCTGAATCACTCACGCTGTTTTCAAATGACTGATTTAATCTGATATTTTGTGTGGATTTATTTACTCGTAACCTACATGCTATATTCAATAAATGTTTGCAGGAATTTCCCTCATTATAAACTCGAAAGCTCGAAAGGAATGAGTAAAACTATGCGATATACACACAAATTCAGGACCTGATTTAATATAACTCTATCATACAGAGATTTATGAAATAAAATTCCATGACTTTTACAAAACTTTTCCAGGCCTGGAAATTGCAGTTTTAAAATTTCATAGCTTATCCAGGTTTTTCATGACCGTATGAGCCCTATAAAAGCAACTGGAGCATGCTTTCAATCACTAAAGATTGGTACTCTCCCTCCTCTAATCACATGCTGTATCAGTTACCCCGCTTTATTCTGGGACCTCTAAATTTACAAATTAAGCACTGGCTACCTTATCAAAAGCATTGCTCTTAACAGACCTGTGTGTTTTGTATCACTAGTGCAGTGTCCGTTCTTAGAGCATATAAGCCGTGCCCGCATCAGGCACGCTGCTTCCGGCTCGCGCTGTTCTGTAGTTTATTAAAAGTTGATTAATTCTGAACGTGTCACGTGTCTATATTGCACCAAAATGCAACACTGCACTCTCTTGGGTCCGCAGAAACACACCCGCCACTAGGGTTGGGTATCTGTTTTTTTTTGCCGACTGGTGCAAAATCGATACTTTTAAAATGGTACCGGTGCCTGAACCGATACTTATAAAAAAAAACAATTAATAATTGGATTGGCAATTAGCACTAAACACATGGACCCGGTTTCACAGACAGAGCTTAGATTGAGCCAGGATTAGGCCATTGTTAAATTAGGACATTCAAGTAATTTTTATTAACATGCTTAGAAAAAAGGGGTGCATCTTTACACAAAACAAAGGCACTGATATATTTTAGGATCAGTCAGTGCAAGTTAATTTCAGTTAAAACAGCTAAGAGTTACATGTTAGTCTAGGACTAGGCTCAAGCCTTGTCTGTGAAACCGAGGGGTGATATCTTTTTCATTCATACTGGACACTAGAAGATGCCCTCGCACAGAAAATCCACAGATCCAGTCACAGACGTAGCGAACTCTTGATGCACGAGGGATATGGATAAGTAAACAGAAGATATAAATGTTTTAAATGATAAAATAAATACAATAAACACTCGACTATGACAATGTATAGTTTATCTATACATAAGTGTTTAAGTGTTAGTGTTATTCAAGCCATCTCTGGTATTTTCATAATAATTAAGTATATTTATAATCCATTGCTAATTGATGTATTAGTAGCCCATGGGGTAGTAGTAACGTTAGCTTAGCTAGTTAACGGAAGGTCGTCAGAGCAAGTGTAATCACTGCATTCACGCGCTCCTCGGATGCTCACATTCCCGAATGTGAAAGTCGGAATGTGAAAACCACACACTCGCATTACTACAAACATTTAAGGGAAATGATTTTTCACGTGCGGTGATGATTCTTTTTACGTCTGTTTCAGAGAAACAAATGACAAATATTTAAACCGATCGCTTAGGCATGGCACCAAAATGAGGCACCGAAATCTGCGTTCTGATTCGGTTCTAGTACATACCGGTTACATAGGTACCGGTGGCATATTAGTAGTACCAGGTTTCGGTACCCAGCCCTACCCGCCACGCATGAAGTCGTTGAATGAACGGTTCTCGTCATAATAAAAATGCAAACAGATAGACAGACACACAGATTCCTGCCTTTATTAGAGAGAAAAATATGTACAGCCCCCTTCCTCCGAAGCTTCAAATATTCAGTGTTTCAGCGCTTCTCAGGTTTATCAAACAACTGATTCCATTAGCATGGTGCTAATCTTAGACCTAAATGTTAATCCAATAAAATGTGACTTTAGCATGTTTCTAAATTAGCAACATGAGAATAAAATAGCAACACTATGAATAACTGGTTGATATTTGGGCATTTTGAGATTATTGGTATGAGCAACACAAAGAGTGCTTCCTTACATTTATAATTTATCAAACAATTGATTCCATTAGCACCGTGCTAAGAAAATAACCTGACAAAATAAGAGTAAACAGATTAATTATTGGTCTGTATTTGGGCATTTTGTAATTGCTAGAATGAATGAATGATACATTTATATAGCGCTTTATTGTGTATAGCTGTACACCCAAAGTGCTTTACAAAGGATCTCCTGAATCCCTCAAGAACGTGGAAGACAAAATAGCACTCTTCGTATGAATCAAACAAGAAGCGTCCTCATAACTAATTTTAATAAAGTATGTGATTAGCATATCACTGTGCTAACAACATAAAAATCATTAACACCCAATGGTCTGATAACTAACCTCAAAAAACTGTTTCGCTTTCCATTTTATTTTTGTGAATTTGATGAAATAATCAAAAACTAAGATAAAATGTGTTTGAAATAAACATCGCGAGACTACTTAGAAGGTAATATTATGCTGGTCACCTTTTGGAACAATCTTCTTGTCAGGAGCGCATCTTTGACGCTCTTAAAATGTTTTCTAAGTTTTCTAAGTAGGCAGCTCATTAGATTTTGGAACAGAGCAGTTCCATTACATATGAATACAAATAAATGTGTATGCATGGGTTTTCAAACTATCCAATCTTTCTTTCTCTCTACCACAATTTTGCTCTTCTTATTTCAAGCTATCAGTTCCCTTGTTTCTTATTCCTCTTGCAAGTGTTACATTGATCTGACATTTGAGGCATTTTTTCTAGGGTCCTCACACCTCATTCTCATTTTTTTATCGTAATCTCTGTCAGTCCATCCTTCTCTTTCTCATCTGTATTCTCCAAACCTCTTTCTTTCTCTCGGGTACGGATCTCACGTGTCGCTCTCTGGTCTAATGGAATCACAGCTCAGTCTCTCAGCTGGACAGTAATCTCTCTCTCTCTCTCTCTCTCTCACTCGCTCGCTCGGTTTCTCACTTAAAACAAGGGCTTCACTTGAGCAAAAGCCTCACGGAAATCCTTTCAAGCATCGGTGCAGTCCAAAGACAGAGCATACTGTGTATAATATCTTCAAATGTTTAAAACACCTCTTTGGTTCTGGACTACAACTCTTAAGTATGCAGATACAAACGTCACGCCATAGACACTGGCGAATATAAAGACTGGCAAAGTTGTTTTCTTTTTGAGGAAATTTTCAACCACAACTCGGCAGTCAAACTAGACTTTTTGTTTGATAAACTTCCATGTGTTTTGCTGCGTACTAACATTTAGTTTGGTGAATTCTGACCTTCAATTTTGCAAACAATGTTTGACTTAAACATCTCAGATTATGAAGATTGTTTTTATCAGTGAGTTCTTTTGGTTTGGGCCAGTAAGCAGGCAACAACAGAAAAGATCAGAAAGGATCACATATGTGACCCTGGACCACAAAACCAGCCATAAAGGTATTTTTATTTATTTATTGAGATTTATATATCATCTGAAAGCTGAATAAATAAGCATTCCATTGATGTATGGTTTGTTAGGATAGAACATATTTGGCTGAAATATAAATATTTGTAAATCTGGAATCTGAGGGTGCAAAAAAAAAATCTAAATATTGAGAAAATTGCCTTTAAAGTTGTCCACATGAAGTTCTTAGCAATGCATATTACTAATAAAACTAAAAACTATTTTGCCACTAAAGTGACAAAATGTGGTGATTACATCAGACTTCGAACTTCCGGGCCAATTTCAGTTTAAATGGAAAATTGTCACTCAGTCTGATATAGCAAACCAGCTCCCAGATTATAGGAATCCACATGATCAGGAATTCTGCATAAGGTTGAATTATTTCCCAAAGTCGCAAATGCTTCAAGTTGGCCTCTCCAAAATTTGCAGTGTTGACCAACAGAAAGCTGTTTGGTTTGAAAGTGAGCAATGCTTCATACATTGTTATGCTATTGATGAATAGCCTTTTTTGCACTGCAAAATTAGCTGAAATTTCCCAAAGGTGACCAAACCTTAACACTGTTAGAAAGCAAACAGCCTTGCAACCAACACCATACAAATCTTTGTCAACCACCCTAGCATCATTGCAAGGTTTTAAACAATTTCAAATGCATAAAATCAAGTGCAGTGATCAGACAACATAAGCCAAGACTTAATCAATAACAAGTCAGTGGCCTGGCCTAGAGGACCAAGTCAGTAAGGGCAGCAGTGTCGAAGGTTAAGGAAATCAGGGTAAAGAGTAACTCACAGGGTACTGTACGAAGATAGAGGTTGTCCCGAATTATTTGTTGCAGCTCATGGTCCAAAGAGCCTTTCTGGAAACGCAGGTTGAGATACTGCCTGAGATCTTTATCCACAACACCTCCTGTAACACACATACAGATGGTTAGATGACCCTCCACCACGATACAATCTCATCTGATAACAGGCTCCTTGGTTTACTTCCCATTCACAATAAACTCTGTGAAGAAACGCCACAGCCTTTGTGTGCAGTTTTTCAGTGGTAATAAAGGACGTTACGTGAATGTGTGTGGAGCCATTCTATTTTCTGAGGAAAAGGCCTGACAATACTGCAGCAAACCATGATTTAGTCACTCAATACAAAAAACTGACCTCAAAGCGATCGCCTGAAGAGCTACGAGAATATGTCTGTGATAGTTTCCACTTTGTTCTGTGGTAAAAAGCTTTTTCAAGCTCCTAAGAGGGTCCTTCCTTCCTGTTTAGCTTGTTTCTCATCGATATAAGCTTACAATGCCGCTCATACACTCACACCATCATATTTTTCCTAATAGGGCCTACATAGAAATGATTTCTGAACACATAAGAGTGCAGGGTTCCCCATGGGTCGTCCCGGTGATAAACACACACACACACACACATTTTCATCATTATTACATCCCGTGATGTAATGGGGAGGGGGTTCTCTTCAGAAAATGTGCTTCATCAGCAGACAAATGGATAGAGAGTGAGAATGAGAGAGGGGGTCAAGCAAAAAACAGAGAGAGAGAGAGAGAGAGAGACGTGAGAGAATATGGGAAAAAGCAAGTGAAATATATAGACATAAGGGAAATAAAGGTTAATATCCCCCACCGACACACATCAACTGCATTTCTCAAAATTTGAAAATATTTACAAAAGTTAATAATAATAATAATATTTAATAAATTAATATTATTAAGTTTATTAAGTTGGTTTCATAGTAAAGCTTAAATCCTTAAAGGACCAGTTCACATAAATATTTGAAAGGTGCATTGGAAATGGTTACAAGACTAGTGAGAACATCCAGCATTTCTCCAAAATAATTTGTAAAAGATTCAGCTTTTTTCCAACAAACATTTAAAACTAAAAATCTGTAAATTTCCCATTAAAGCTTACATCATAAAAAAAGTAAATTTGAGCTTGGCGTGTTGCAAGTACTGTAAGTTACAAGACTAGTGAAAACATACAGCACGTCTCCAAATTTCTAAATCCTTCCAACAAACAATTTTGTAAAAAAGCAACAAGAAAAATTGCACAGTACAGCTTAAATCCTTAAAGGGCCAGCTCATTAAAAAAAGATTTGAAAGTGGTATATTTAAACTTATTGTGTCACAGTCAGTTACAAGACCAGTGAGATATACAACATTTTTCAAAATTCTTCCAAAAAACAAACAAATAATTAGTACATTTAAAAGTAAAAATTTCATCCTAAGATTTAAGAACGGTGATGGAGCATATAATTCAGAGAATATGACGTTTTTTCAGAGAATTTTGGCCTGTTTCTCACACAAAGTGATCATATTTTTTTATGATTATAGATAATTTTGTCATTTTGAGGCTTTATATCTCATCCCCATCCACTTTCAGTGGCAATCCTAGTTCCCATCCACTTAAAAGGTAACCACGTCTATCAAACAAGATTTTCAGGTAATAATAGTTTAAATTTCAGTCTGTTCCTTACACAAAGCTATCATATACAAGTCATGCATACTACTTTTATAGTTTTTGTTTTTTATAACCTTTTCAGAGCATAAAATCTCCAGTCCATTTTAATGCTTCAAATATCCACTTTCATTGTATGGAAAAGGTCAGCATGAACATATCTCAACATTTATCCTTTTAAACATAAAATATTTTTGTGTGAACTATTCCCTAAACCATCATTTAAACACACACAGTCTGGCTGAAACGTAAGACATCACCGGCGCAAAGTCATATGTGGTCAAAAAGCATAAGCACATTGCTGAAAAAGACGTCATACTAAGTAACTATGCTCGTGTGGGTTTTAGAAACAGTTTTTTAATGCTTCAAATGTGCACCCACTAAACATATACATCATCCATAGATTCATGCATGAACTCGTGCACACACCGGTGGATTTTAAAACTCCATGTACAACAAGCCCGATGCATCTAGAATAACCTACTTCAGACATGCCGGTTAACCAGATATGCCAATCATGCTATTTACACACACACTCAGTTAAAGAAAACCTCGGGTTTGCAATCAAATCACACAGACATCATCAGCAGACAGTTCTGTCTGAATGTCACAGGACAGCAAATTAACGCAAAATGGCACACAAATTAATGAGTCTCACACACTCAGCTCCTTGGAGAGAAATAAATCAAGACTGCAGACCCCAAAGCCTCATTCAAATCCCTAGCACACACACACACACACACGATTCGTAAGTCGACTCACAGAGCGCAATGGAACGGCACTTCTCTTGCACGGCTCAGCCAGATGTTGCAGGCGATGATTTGAGCGTGTCTGTGATTGCATGTGTGTGTGTGTGTGTGTGTATGTGTGTGCAGTCCAGGTCTTCACAGGTCTACGGCCACAGTGTGCAGGTTTCCTAGCAGTGATAGATGGGTTCAGTTCTACAGGCTGTCTCTCTGCACGCTGCTGTAACAGAGAGTGTCGCTCTGCAGTGACCGAGAGAGAGAGAGACAGACAGAGAGAGAAAGAGAGGTTGAGCACTGGGACGCTGCAGAAGAAACGTGCCTAACAGTGGGAACCTATCACAAAGCTCTCGCTCCCTGTGTATGAGATGGAGAATGGGAAGACATTCATCGCCCTCTATAGGTGGACCGGAGACGTCGTACAAATTTGATATCCATTTTCCATAATGCAAATTACTATGCTGTGTTACCTAAATGCCTAAAATGATTTTATTTTTACTGCATTAACAATTAATAGTATAATATTTTAATTACACCCATTTAGCCCAAAATGCGAAAAGTGAACTTAGTTTGGTACTTGCAATGCTTTTCAGTGTGTGTGCTTCATTCATATGTGTGCGCGCACAGTAACGATCTATCACAGCGTGTGAGTACCACATTGAGATCTCTCTCGTGCCATCTTGTCCTTGAAAGCGAGAACGATAACATTTCTTGAGGAAGCAGCACTAGCCTGATCATTCAGATTGCTGATTATAGTTTTAGGGGCAATGAAGCCCACCTAAAAATGGTCTAGAACAGGGTGTCAAACTCAGTTCCTGGAGTTTATTTCCAACCCTGTTCCAACTCACATACCATGTAGTTTTCAAATAAGCCTCAATGACTTGATTAGCTGGATCAGGTGTGTTTAATTAGGGTTGCATCTGAACTGTGCAGGGCTGTGGCCCTCCAGGAACTGAGTTTGACACCCCAGGTCTAGAACCACCCCTGACTCTGAGCTTTAAGTTTGTTTTTCAAACTAATGATGTTAGTAAGACCTTCATTCATCTTCAGAACACAAATGAAATCAGAGAGAGCTTTCTGACCCTGCATAGACAGCAACAGTACTGCCACAATGACCGTGCATAAAAGACTTACATATAAGATGTTAAATTAAGTCGTTATTTTAGTTTTCTTTGCACACAAAAAGTATTTAAGTTTAAATTAGGTTTGAAACACGGATGTCACATGGACTATTTTAATGATGTCCTAACTACTTTTTTGGGCCTTGAACATGTCAGTTCCGTTGCAGGGTTGGATTTCATCAAAACATATCTTCATTTGTGTTCATTTGTGTTCTGAAGATGAACGAAGGTCTTACGGGTTTGGAACGACATGAGGGTGATAAATTAATGACAGAATTTTCGTTTTTGAGTGAACTATCCCTTTAAACTGGATTTTGTTAAAGATTTTGATTGAACCGATTACTATGTAATATGAAACTACAATAATAAATTGTATCACTTATTTCATTACGAAAAATATGATGTAAAATGCTGTAAGAAATGTTGGGCACACTTTCAAGTCATGACTTAAACAGGTGAATCTTTAAAACAGAAGCTCTAAGAACCTTTTCTGTTAGTAAAGGTCAAGGAAGGTCTGACATTTCTTCTAGTGTAGACAAGAACTTCACAGTCAGCAGCACTACTTGGCTTGCCAAGTTTAATAGATTTCATAACAAAACCCACACAAAATGAGTAAGTGAAGTGTTCAGGGTGCCATTGCCCTTGAGTGAGTACAGAGCACATGATGAAGAACAGGTGCCATAAGAAACCCCAGAGAGAGAGAACAGACTGTATTAAATTATCATAACGTCCCACAGCTGCTGCCTTCCAGAACCTCAGTACCAGAAGGAACATCTTTGATGTTTTTGAGGAAAGAGCAATGGTATATACTATAAAGACCAGCCTCATGGAAAGTAAAATATTTAAGGTGAAATATATATCAAATTATTAAATATGAACAGTAAACACATCACATGCATAAACACATGTTGTAAAATATTATGTAGAGCAGTTTAAATATTATGGTGAGACTTTATTTTAAGGTCCAATTCTCACTATTAACAAACAATTAACTACAACATGTGCCGTTAAAAACTCATAATTTGCTGTTTATTAATAGTTAGTAAGGTAGATATGTTTAGGCATTGGGTAGGATTAGGGGTGTAGAACATGATCATAGAGAATATGTGCTTTATACGTACTAATAAACAGCCAATATGTGAATAATAGGCATGATAATGATAGGCATGATACATGATCCCTGTACTAAAGTGTTACAAAAATGTATAAGTGAGAATAAAGAGAAACTGTTGATAAAAATGAACAGTTTACTGGATATAACCTTTCTTTTTTTGTACATTTATATCATTATATTTTGTAATGGCCAACAAGGTTATAGGTCCCCCTTTAATGGTGCTTTTGGTTTCTTCCAGCTTCACTGACTGAATAAATCTACACCTGTGACTCATTTTGTACCTGACACTCTCAGAAGAAGGCTAAAGTCTGAAATGCATCAGTGTGCAGTGTTTTAGTCATTTTTAATGTTTCTATTGTGAACATATTTGGACCGGAAGAAGTGCCTTGAATTCCTTTCTATTGTTAACAAATCAATGTATTCAATCGCACCTGGTTGGGCCATCGTGTTAACAATGAACAGGCTGTTTTTGATACTGTACCTTTAAGACTTATATATTTAAATTACATTGGTTATGAGCGGTTGACCTAAAAAAAAAAAGTAACAACATCAACACTAACACTAAATGATTAAATATAGAACTGAACTGACATGTAAACAAGAACCTAAAGGTGCCATAGAATAAAAAACGGTATTTACCTTGGCATAGTTGAATAATAAGAGTTCTGTGCATGGAAATGACACACCGTGAGCCTCAAACACCATCGTTTTCTCCTTCTTATGTAAATCTCGTGAATGCAAAAGACCACTGAAAAATAGGCGAATCAGAACATAACAGGATTGTGACTTAACAATCGGGATCATTAATAGTTACGCCATATACCCGCTCATGTTCTAGGCCAGCCGCTAGCCGAACCATCAGAAGTTCTGCAGGTATTGTGAAGAACAACAGTAAAAATGGCAGATCATGGAAATAAATGTTATGTTCCAGTCTGTGCAGGGGATGTGAAGTGCAGGGATGGTTTGGTGTCTTTATTCAGAAAAGCACGGAAAGCAAATAACGCGTTCTAATAAAATAGCGCGAGCCACTAACGGGACATAGTTAGCTCCTTGCTAGCTGTAGCCTGTTACAGTACATAAGATTTCACTTACCACATAAACAGAGTACAGAGAGATGACAGAGGATGATGGCAAATTATTTATATATCCTGAGCACCACTGACAAGCATGTGATCTTGTAAAATGTGTGGTAAATAGGGATGCAGCAATTAACCGTTTTTATAAGGTAATAACAGATTTCATTCTAGGGACAAATTCTAGGTTTGTAAATGCACATGTAAAACGGAATATGGAGAATTTTTGCCCTTACCAAAGCCACATAACTTCTATGTAGATATCAGAGAACACTTTAAAGTGAAGTGACATACGACCAAGTATGGTGACCCATACTCAGAATGTGTGCTCTGCATTTAACTCATCCAAGGTGCACAGCACACACACACACACAGTGAACGCACACCCGGAGCAGTGGGCAGCCATTTAAGCTGTGGTGCCAGAGGAGCAGTTGGGGGTTCGGTGCCTTGCTCAAGGGCACCTCAGTCGCTGTACATTCACTCCCCCACCTACAATTCCTGCCGGCCCGAGACTCGAACTCGCAACCTTTCGATTATGAGTCCTACTCTCAAACCATTAGGCCACGACTTCCCATAAATATTGTATCAATGCATTCTATGGCACCTTTAATATGTGTTTATGAAAAAGCATGGTCATTTTTTTTCCTCCAAAATAGCAGCTGTTTAATTAACTAATATAAACCAGCTTATACAGACCTACAGTACGTCTACATTTGGCTAGTGGCGGGCAGCCATAAAAACCTACATAACATGTGTGACCATTCTCACAAACACAAACAACATGTTTCACTCTCACGCTGCATTAAATCATATAATCATTATTTGCTACACGCAGCAGCACTGCACCTTTCAGCCCAGCAGGCAGATGTAGCACTTTATTATAGTTTAATATTTCAGTAATGACTCTGTGTGTGTGCACGAGCTTCTACGTGCACCTAAATTTGGAGTGGGCATCAGGAAGGCAGCTGTTTAGATAATAAGCCACTAATTAGGAGAGAGGAACTGAGCTGAAACCAGTGAGCAGACATGCGCATTTAGAAACCTGCTCAACGACTGCTGAGGAATGCAATGTTTACAATATTGGTTAACACTTTCTTTAAGTGTCATTGTTACATGTAGTTACTCTAGAAATAGCAATATATTATGCTTAATTACACACGATAACCAAAAACCAAACCATGTTCTTAACTGATATTTCTTAGTAATCAATTGTATATAAAACATTCTAGGGTCTCATTTACCAAGAGCATGAAATCTACATAGCAATGTTTTGTTAAAAAAGGGTAGTTGACGTATCAATGTGTCATGGTGTGACGCAAAAATAAAATAATACAATAAAATTAAAACTATCCTTGAAGATAAACCTCACTCATGTTATTTGTAACTCTAAGAATGAAGAATGAAGATACATAATTAACTGTTAAAAATTCTTATTCTAGACTGAACAACAAGAACAACTGAAAACACTGAAACCCCACATTTGTAAAAAATAGAAAAGAAAATCACATACTCTGGGTGGCCTTACAAAATGAAACGTGTTAAAATGTATAGATATTTCATTTTAAATTCTATATATTACATAAGAGTGATGAAAGGCTGTAAAGCAATTTTTTGTGGAAAGCATTATATGGAGATGGTTTGCTTGTGTTTATGCAAATTGCTAACCTCAAACACATGATTGCTTATTTAGAATACTTCAAATTCATAAGCATTATATAGTATTAGAACAGGTTAAGAACAAATTCATGTGCATACGCAAGTGTTGTCCATTAGGTGGACATTTTTCAGGAGAAGTTATACTGTGCATATAAATATGCGTAATTCACACAATTAAATGAGTTCCATTGTATTTTTTACTAAACTAAATTACTACATTATTAATGAATCAATTAACAATAATATAATAATTAAAAAATCTGATCATTGGGTCTAAAGTTTCATTCTTTCCTGTGATAAAGTGCCTTATCTGAGACATGTCAATCATACAGTGTAGTTCAAGAGTCTGACGGAATGTAGAAGTAGTCTATCTGAGTTGCATCTAACACACACAAACACACATGCACACACGCTCATCTCTCACACTGGGAGTGGCGTTAGAGCGGCTAATAGAAAATGTCCATCATCCTCAGCGCTGCAGAAGGAGCTGCAGCCTCCATCATTCACACACACACACACACACACACACACACACACACACACACACACACACACACACACACACACACACACACACACACACACACACACACAGAATCTCTGTTTCTCAGCTCATTTTACAGATATCACATAATGACAAGTTTATAAAAGATGAGTGATGTCTTTGTGGAGAAATAAAGATCTTGTGTGCAGTGTAATAACCCTGAAGATTAAAGGGCAGGAATGTACTTCTAACTGTCAAATTTATTAAAAATGATGAGGCTTGTTTAAAGCTCTTACAAAGGACATGATAGTTAGACTTGTCCATATGGGCAGTAAATATTTGACTACACTTTAATAATTAAAATGGACATTAAATAACTCCCCAACAGCATTTAGAGTTGTAATAAACGTGACTGGATGCCATGAATGTCAATAACAACTGCTTTATTCGGCTCCTCTCTCTTTAGAACCTTTACCGACAGCACCCTCACAGGTGAGGCAAACACACATATTACATCTCCCTTCTAGTGCTTCATCACCAATGACGTGTAGCAGAGTGCAGCTTTGTATTTTCTTATCTTTTGTTTCGACGCCTGATGCGGTCATGTACAGTCTTTGAGACATTTTTTCCAGTTTTCTGCCATGTTACCTTCAAATTGCAGTGGTTGTGGCGGCTTTAGTCCTTCCATATTGGGCTGGATTTCCATACTTCTGACACCATGAAATAAACGTGACTGGATGCCATGAATGTCAATAACAACTGCTTTATACGGCTCCTCTCTCTTAGAACCTTTACCGATAGCGCCCTCACAGGTGAGGCAAACACACATATTACAAGAGTGTTTAATACTAAATCCAAAAGTTGCCAGCGATACAGATGTAGGGGAGACTTTATACTTGCTTTTCATTTAGTCTATGTCATTTTTCAAAATACACTCTATTGCACACTCTCAATTCAGTACAGCTCAGTTTAGTTTAGTGCAGTTCAGTTCTGGGGTGTGCTTCCCAAAATCGCCATTAGCTAACTGTGGTCATTATTTCCACTGATCTCTACTGGTAACGAAGGAACTTGAGACTATAGTTGCTTTTGGGAAACGCAACCCTGATTAATTCCACATAACATGTCATTTCAACTTACTCAGTTCAGCTTATTTCAGTTCAGCTGTGCCCACTTCAGTTTGGTACAGCCCAGTTTAGTACAGCTTAGTTTAATTTAGTTCAGTTCAATTCAGTGCAGTTCCGTACAGCTTGGTTTAGTTTAGTTCAGTTCAGGTCAGCACAGCTCAGTTTAGATCAGTAAGGTTCAATTCATTACAGCACAACGGCTCAGCTCAATTCAGTACAGCTTAGTTTAGTTTAGCTCAGTTCAGCACGTTTCAGTTCAGAACAGCTCAGTTTAGTTAAGTACAGTTCAGGTCAGTTCACTAAAGCACATATTAGTTAAACTCAGTTCAATACAGCTCAGTTTAGTTCAATTCAGTTCAGCACAGTTCGGTTCAGTACTGCACATCTCAGCTCGACACAATTCAGTACAGCTTAGTTTAGTTTAGTCCAATTCAAGACAGTACAGTCCAGTTCAGTACAGCTAAGTTTAGTTGAGTACAGTTCAGTCCAGTTCAGTACAGCACAGCATAACATCTTAGTTCAACTCAGTTCAATACAGCTCTGTTTAGTTCAATTTAGGGCTGTAGCTATCGAATATTTTAGTAATCGAGTATCCCATCGAAAATTCCATCGATTAATCGAGTAATCGGATACGAACTACTTTTTATTTTTAAAGAGCAATACTAAATATACAAGAGAAAATAAGACAGGACTCTTAAAATGAACAAGTAATTTGATTCCTTTTTAGAAAATGTAATTTTTGTATTGCTGAAATTGCGTATTAATAACTGAAAACTAAACTCATTTAGTGCATTTAATTGCCATTTTACA
Organism: Gymnocypris eckloni scoliostomus; assembly: GCA_027564155.1. Lineage (NCBI taxonomy): Eukaryota > Metazoa > Chordata > Actinopteri > Cypriniformes > Cyprinidae > Gymnocypris > Gymnocypris eckloni. Next base: position 19,338,352 of record CM050432.1, on the reverse strand, counting down.
TTCAACATGCAAATACAAATATATAAAATCTATTTTAAATTACTTAAAAAAAGGTAAACAGTACAACCTAAATCTAAGACATAAATCTAAATAATAGTAATACAATTTTTAAATAAAACCTAAACATTGTGCAACTTCCAACTTTGATCCTAACTAAAGCTCAAGCATGACACAAGCCTTTACTGTCTTCTTAGAAGAATTGTGGCTTTTGTAAGAGGCAAAATGAGTGAAAAGGAAGCTAATGTGGAACAAAACAAGAGTCCATACACATAACATTAACACATTTTTCAAACATGAATTTAAAGTTATTTGGAGAATAAACCCTTTAAATGTCTCTGCATACTGGTGTGTGTGTGTGTGTGTGTGTGTGTGTGTGTGTGTGTGTGTGTGTGTGTGTGTGTGTGTGTAATCCTTTAAAGGAGCATGTGGTTGCAAACACAGTGCTCTGTATGTAGTTACAGTAAATGGTAGAGATGCAAAATGAAAATTCTGGGCGAAACAGAGAATTCTGGATGTGCTTGGTCCAAAACCGAAAATGCTTTGTAATAATTATATATTTTATTTAATAATATACAGTAATTTGTAAGACTTTTAATTTAACTCAATTTTAATGACACGGAATAAAAAAAAAAACAAGCCGATAAAATAACCACACTTTTATTGAAAGAAATTTGGACAGAAAATATATTAATATTAAATATCAATGTATTATTTTTAATCAGTTCTAACAGAATCAGACAACTGTTGTTGTTGTTGTTTTTGACTAATTATCCAAATAATGTATAGTCCTGCAAACAGGGTTTTTCCTTTCTCTGAGGCAAAGGCAGATCATCCTGATCATGTGCACACATTAGGGTTCGACCGATTATCGGCGCCGATATTAAGCATTTTTCCGATTATCGATATCGGCCATTTTCAAAACAGATTTGCCGATAATTTTTAATTTTATTTTATTTTATTTTTTATTATGCAAACAAACATACTATTTACAGGTGACATTATTTATTGGTGAATAAATAATACAGGTGAAATTATTTAATGTTTAAATGCACTATTTGGCTCGATGCAGCCTGTCTGAGCTCAACACTCAGTGGCCTGAGCAATCTCCGCCCACCGCTCATCTGATATGTAGGGAGTCACGAGTCCGACCAATCAACGCGGAAAACTGAAGGCAGTCTCACACCGAAAGCACTTGCTAACTGGAGCTGCCTCAGTGATCACACATCAGTTGTCTCTCAAAGGTACAATACGATTGCAATAAATCACAATCCACTACACTGAAGTTGCAAAACACCTCAATATAACCTATGATGTCCGCGATGCGGAAAATGCAGGCGGAGTCATGGAATGCAGTCATATAATGGAATTTACATAACGCGGAATGTCATGGAATGTGTCAAGTTTGGATGAATTAATCAAAAGTAGGTCAGTACACTTAAATCGACTCGCTATGGACTAGTATCTATAAATATTAAGTCAAAAACACTATTTAAATATGAATCCTGCATGTTCTGCATCTCTGTTAATGAATGACACAGACGTGCGGTTTCATTTACTGCACACATACATACTGAGCGCTGTGATGCACGCGGTGACTTCAGCATCTGCCGCCTCACTAAATGAGGACATAAATACATGAACAACATCCCCAGAACTGCTCGGAGAGTCACTTCATGAGCATTTGACCGTTTCATTTGAGTAAAACGATCGTCATATCATATATACATAGGCTACAGAAACTTAAAAGGTCCTCATGGCAACCTGGCAAAATATAAGTTCGGTTTAGCCGAATATATTACTGTATATGTAATACAACTACAACAATTATTACAACTTTTGTTGAGAATAATAACACAATACGCTATTTCTTCCATGTTTTAATTTTAATAGTAAACTCATTTGTTTGCCAAAAATAAAGTCTAACTCTCATTTGATTAAAAGATACATTAAATTAATGTTTTATGCCTTCATTTGCACTGTACTGTAAATTAAAACCAACGGAAATGTTGTTGTTATTAACAGTTTTCAGAATTAAAGACATGTTTAGAAGCATTTAAAGAAAGTTTTGTCAGAGCTCTTGTTATTATAAATTTTGGTATCATATTTTCACACCAGACAAGTATATCGGTTCAAAAAATATCGGTTATCGGGTTCACTTGATCTGTAATAATCGGTATCTGCATCGCCCTGAAAAACACATATCGGTCGACCCCAGCACAATGTACCCTTCAACACTTTTATATCTGCACTGATCACTGCCGACTCAGTGATCAGCTGTGAAACCCTATAAAACCATAAATTATTCCCTTTGAGCTAAATTGACATATTTCCCTTACATTACATACTACCTTATCAGTACAGCACATATCAGTTCAACTCATTGTTCATCCATTTGTCTAAAGCTTATTTTAGTTCAATTCAGCACAGCCCATTTCATTTCAGTTAAGCTCTGTTCAGCATAGTTTAGCTCTGTTCAGTTCACTAAGGTCATTGAGTACAGTTTAATTCAATTTAATGTAAAAGGCTGAATCAAATCCAGCAATGTTAAATTAGCAACGTTTGTTTATTATACTACTGCTAAGCAATCTCTTGTTTGTCTCGTCTCTTGTCTCTGAGATGTCTGATTGTAATTGAGCGCAGTGGAGTGTAGTTGATTACCATGTGCTGTCTATTACTGCAAGAACGGCTCCTTTAAAAATGTACTACAGCACACGGCATCTGGCTAGCGTGCCTGCCTTCCATCCAGTTTAAAACATTATGAGCTCAAATCCCAGAAGCATCACCGCCAGCCATAAGAACACTACTGAAACTAAAATTCATATCTACACATCTGTTGCTGTAGAGCACAGCAGAGAGCGGTTTTATCCTCGTTCTGTCTTCCTGTGTAAGCGTGTGTGAGACCAAGCTGATCAAAGACAGTGTTTATGTGTAGAGATCAGGGTGGAAATCTTGTAGTCATAGCTATCAAAGACCTGTCTCATCACATGACACACACACACCACCCAGCAGACTCTCGTTAGTCTCGCCTAGTCAGACTTTTGACTTGAGGCAAAAAGTCTGGTCCTAAGTGCAGCTCACTCTGGACAACATCCGCCCATTCTGACAGGAAAAGAGGTTTTGACAGGTATGTAAACTGGCCAAGCACAGTTATTTTTGTCTTAGTTTTGTCTATGGGTAGGATTCTCAAAAATATCACATAAAATAATAATAGACTGACATGCTTGGTATGACAATCTCCATGAAATAATAACAAAATAATGAGTTTATACATATTTGTACATAATACATTACTTGACATTCATAAATTAATTTGACAAACATTTTTAAAACAGAGCAGTTTTTTAAAGATTCTATTTAATCTTTCATAGAAGTTAAATGTAGATATCTTCTGCTACCCTTCATGACGAGAACCTATTGATCCATTTTTCTCCTGCAGAGAAAGAAAGGGAAAGAAATGGAGATGGGTTAGGAAGAGAAAAGAGAGGAGAGAATCAATGGAAAGCTTCTTAAATAATTAGTCATAATTAATAATGTTCCCTCTGCCGCTGATAGGTCCTGCTGACCAGCACATTAGCAAACAGGGACCACAGGACATACAGCACAGTCTGTAAAATCAGCCTCATTATCTCTGCACTGCCACCCCAAAGAACGAAAGAAACATCATAAGAAAATTACATTTGTGCCATCATTAGAAAAAAAGTAAACTATCCCTTTAAGTAAATGCTGTAGGAATTAAGCATTTTAATCTTGCCAAGAGCTAACACAACAATTTGTTATGTGAAGACTTGAACATATATGCCCAATCACACTGACTACTGCTGAGGTACTTTTTATGGGTGATTTGTTTTGATTTGTTCCTGAGCTTGATTGGTCACCTTCTATTTTGTTGCTGGAATCTCATTAATAGAGACATAAAGTGACTAGCATTGATTGGGGGTAGTGGGTCAGAGCAGGCTAATTTTAAATTCAGCCATAGTCAGCACATATCCATTTGTCTAGAGGTAATTATGCCATACCAAGATGAGGCTTTGTGCATCCAGTCAGACACTGTTTGAGACGGGAGGCCTCAAGGAATACTAAAACTATAATACATTTTATTATGAAGCAAGGAAATAATTTGATCTTCAGAATAAATTTATCCGCAAGGTTTCTCTAAACCTAGTAGAACACTCCATCTGCAATATTTTGTCTGTAGAGATTTATGTGGCATTTCAGTAAGAAATGTGTGTGTGTGACTTTACTTACATGGAAAGATCAACCAAAAATTAAATGTGGAGCCAAATCTGTATAATGATTTACTGTCCATGAAGCACAAAATGAGAATTTGTTTTAACAATGTTCAACCTGCTATTTTTTTATTCAGCAAAAGTGGATGGTTATTTACAATGTTGATCTCCTAAAAAAATCCCCATAAATATAATTTAATATCTGTGAGCAAAAGACAAAAAAGTACGTTAAATTTAAGCTATTCATTGATAATCTTTCTTTCTGGTTATCTCAGTCCCAGTGGACAACATTGAGTACTTTTGTGGTAATTATAAAGCCTGACAGTGTTAATAAACATATAGATAGGCAGGAAATAAGATGGATATTTGGATATTTTATATATGTCTACACTATTCAATTAGCAGATTTCTGTCTGTGTCTTTATGGAGCTTATTTATTATTGAACAGATCTTTGAAAATGTATTCAAAGATTCAAATATACAGTCATCACGTGTAGGTAAACATATTTCTAAAATATGACTAAAACTATACAAAAAGTGGGGTCAGTACGTTTTTTAATAAATAAATATTCAGCAACGATTCATTAATTTAATCAAAACAGTAACAATAAAAGACACTTTTTTGTTTTCTATTTCAAAAAATGATGTTCTTTTGAACTTTCTATTCATCAAAGCATCCTGAAAAAAGAATAAAAATAAAAGTATCACGCACCAAATTACCATTTCATAATGACTTCTGAAGGATCGTCTGATCCTGAAGACTAGATCAATGTTGATCTAAACTGTAATAATATGCCACAATATCAATGTGTTTTACTGTATTTTTCATCAAATGAATGCAGCCTTGGTGAGCATTAAATACTACTTTTAGAAACATTAAAAAATACCGACCCAAATATTTGAACAGTTGTGTATTGTCCATCTTTCCTACATGCACACAAAATCTGCACAGCCAAGAAAAAAGTTGATTACATATTTCTTATTTAATAAATAAACAATAAAAGAATAGTTATGAAAAATGCACATTTGTGAATGTTTTAATTTACTTTTTTTATGTATTATTTTATCCATATTTACAACCCATTTTCTCTTGCAAAATATTCATAAAATAACAGTTTCCAAAATATAGCATTTACATCACCTTCCAAATTGATCTCAATCAAGCCTAGTTCCATACTGAAAGCAAAGCGTGGTGCATTGTGGATCTTGTGCAGAGGGATCAATAGACACACGCTTGTTATTAAATCAGAAATGCCACCCATATGGCCTATCAGCTTTCAGGCCATCACACACATACATTAATGCATAGTTGTTTGTTCTTAGAGTGCCAGGAAGCATTAAATGGATTTAGATATGAATCTACACTCATTCTCAGTTCATCAAACACTACCTGAGGGGTGTGTTGAAGTGTGTGTGGCAAGGTCTCATCAGTAAGAGAGGGTGTAAATCACCTATCATCTATATGCAGATGAAATCAATTCAACTGCTGAACCTCACTCACGCCTGCTGAGCATCATCTAATTGATGTTACTCTGTAATGCTCGCAACGACAGCCTGATTCACTCTGCGCGATCAAATATGCACACACACACACACGTACGTAAGTGTATGCAGGGTCAGAACATGTGTATGTGTGTCAAACATGTGTATTCTTCCATGCTTCCTAAAACCTGCTGAAGCACAGCTAAAAATGACTGTAAATAAGTACAAATTAATTTACAGAAATACACAAAATGAGATTAATAAATGTATATAAATACACAAACAAACTAATTTCTATGACACCAAACAAAACTGCTTTGTCCCGTCTTCCATTGTTTGCTCAAACAGATACTGTCACTTCAGCATGTATACTTCACAAACAAACAAAGCATTTACCGCCTTCAAGTCACAAGGAAATGATCGTAATAACAAGAAAAGCTTGCATCAACTTGATAATAATGTTGTAGTAAGTAGTAGTAAATTATCTGAGCCGTGGCTATATTGCAGGCGAGTCAATTGAAAAATTATGGCAGACGTTTATTGGTTATTGTAATATTTCATTTGTGAATATTGACGGTATTCACTTGCACACAATTTGTGTAGAAAATGCTAACCATATAGCCAGTGTATGAGACAACAGCGTTGAACTAAATTACATTTGCCATCTTATTGGCACAACAAGAATAAAACACACAAAAAAGCATTAATTACTACCCCTAATTTGCATCCTGTGCTCTTTACTTTGTTATACTTCTGCTAAAAAAAACTCCTTTTGTTGGTAAATGAAAAAGACTGTCCAATGTCTCCAATTAATTAAGTTGACAAAATAATGACTTTTTCCAAATAGGTTTCCTGAACACTCCCCCTAGTTTCCCATTGGTTGAACAAACAGATAGCCCCGCCCCAAACTCACATCCCTGGTTTATGGTGCTGTGTCAGGCTAGTCAAGTATGATAATTTAATATGCCATGCTGTTTGCAGGTTTAGAGGGTATAAATTAGGGATGGGCATTTTAAGCAAAAGTAATATTCGATAATCGCTGGGTATTATTCGATTCATTTAAAATCGCTCCTCACGCATGCACACGCCCACCCACCCACGCGCACAAACACACACACACACACACACACACACACACACACACACAGAGAGAGAGAGGGGAGAGAGACCATCCAGGCTTTCAATCTGTATGATAAACTGTTTAATTAATTAGAGAATAGTCTATCTTAACCCAAGAAAATGAATGGTTGTAAAGTGAGTGCTGAAACATATTAATATAACATAACCGAAGGACGGCATTTATTAACAGAACAGTCCGTCGATTATCAACTGCTCATAAGGCTAGGACATTTCTATTTTAAAAATGAGCATGAACATTCATATTATTAAAAAGAAAATCTTTAATTTGATTAATGCATCAATGAATATTAGGCGTAAAACAGAATATAATTCTTAAAACATATTTCGCGCTAAAACATATTGTGAACCGCCTGAATGACGCACTTATTATGTGAACATTAATTTTAACGTCTGTCTTCATAACAATAACCTATTTCATATATATAAATAAATTCAATGAACATGTTCACATGCTCGAAGAAGGCAGGGAGTGTTGTTCACAATTAGAGCGGAGAACTTTGAATTGAAACAAGGAAGGAATATAGAGCCCTGCAGCTTCTCAGAATTCCCGCCTGAGTCTGAGCCGTGTTCTCTCTCTCTCTCTCTCTCTCTCTCTCTCTCTCTCTCTCTCTCTCTCTAGCTGAGCCATTTAAATAGTTCAGTTTGGGTTTTAATAGCAAATTGGTCATTATTTTGTTTCCTTTCTTTATTAATTTAATTTAGAAATATGATTGGAACATCTTATTTTGTTAAATTCAAGTTTTGGTGTTTTAAATACCAAGCGGCCAGCGCCGCTTGATCAGTTTATCCTTCTCAAATAAATAACTAAATAATTAACGTCATAATATTTTAAGAATAAAGTCAAAATTACGATCCTTAAAATCATGTTACATTGCCTGAAGTTAGTGAAAATTACACCTGTATCTGCCAAAATAATAATAATAATAAGTGTGGCATCCAACCTGTCATTCTTCACATTTAACACGAAAAACAACACAAATATTTTGCATATAAATATAATATATCAACCAGTGGAATATTACGTTATTATTTCAGCAAAAAACGAATCATTTGAATGCAGGGAGCTCGTCACAGCTTCATTAATGGGAAACAGGACGTGAAGGCGGCAGAGAAGCAATCTGTGGAGTGCATCGTTTTGTTAACTTTGGTTTATTATTTTGAGTTGTTTGGGACGCTGTAACAAACGGCCCTCTCGAAATATATTGCTTAACATCTATTGATCACGAAATCAGCCTGCACGTATCAGAAGTCCGTTCTCCGGCGTGGTTAGTGCTCACACTATAGTGTGTGTGTATGTATTGTGTACACACTATGTATGTGTGCCGCGCCCGAGTGCCGACAGTGCAGTTTGTGTTCAAGCACCCATGCTCTAAAATAAATCTGTGCATCTGTACTTCAATATATAAATTAAATATAGATGAATTATTGCTAAAGTTACTTGCCAAGAGAGGTAGTTTGACATACTTCATGTATTTGCCCATTCAGGCGTCTCGCGGTGTCGGAGACGCACGCGGCTGTCTGTGCTCGCGCTGTTCACACAGAACAGTACACAACGCGCATGTACTGAAAGGAGTTGTCTTACGCGCCCAAATGCTTTTTAATCGCTTACATTTTTAAACAAACAAGGCTTAAAATCGCATGCAAATTATACAATTTAGTGACCACCTGCAGTGGCCCGATCTGGCAAGTGACAAATCCGAGCGTTCACGCCATCGGACAGTCTTTATTGTCAAGCCCTGGTACACCTTTAGAAAATAATCGCACAACCTAATCGATATTCTATAATTAAATAGAATATTCGAATATTCGAAAATCGTGACCCATCCCTAGTATAAATGTACAAATAATTGTCTTAAACCAGAATAGAAGAAATCATTTAAAACATCTAAAAAATGACACACTTCACCTTTAACTATCCTTTCGGTGCTCCTTGATGTGACTAAGATCTGTTTACATTTCTGTAATTCACACAGCACTGATAGAGTCATGACCCATGTGGAATTGAACCGGCATTGCATTTCATCTCATTAGCAGGAAACAGTCACAATAGATTAGCCTCTCTTCAAATGATGCCTTTGTTTGATTAACACACACACAATGGCAGAAAAAGTCCTCAAGGGAGATGCTGCAAGGCTGAAATCAATGATGGACAATCCCAACTGCCTTATCAGATTCACGTTGTATAAAGTAACTTTGGTCATGTCAGTTTCTCACATTCCTTTTTAAATCTTCAACTAAGAAAGTCTGGGTAAAAAGTCCGACAAACATCGTTCTGCAAAATCAGGGTTCTTCCTAACCTTTAAATCAAACTCTTGGAGATTAATTTTCTATTTATCACATCAAGGGTTAACTCATGCCCTTCTTGCATGTGCACTATTTGTGAAGAAAGGACACGCTTGAAAAGAGGCTAGTCTCAGAGCATTTCCTGCTAAAGCCAACATAAAGGTTAAACATAACTATGCTATTTCCCATGCACACAGTTTAGTTTTTATCCTCATGTATTCAACATTTAGTACGTAGTTGTTTGTTTCTCTGTTTTTTTAGACCTCTAATAGTCACTGACCCACTTATTGACTATGTGATGTATGCTGCACTAAAAAAAGAACCTGCCAAGAACCTGCAAAAGATTTTTCTTTTTTTTTCTTCCCATGTTGGATTAATATTGTATTATCATTGATTTCAGATGCACATGCCACTATATGACATAAAAACAAAGCAGTTGGTCACTTTAAAAGTCAGACAGCCTCTTGCTAAGTAGGCCTAGGCGGTTTTTCAACAGAATCATGTGCATCCAAAATAACAATTAATAAATGCTTACATATTGTCATCCAAGATGTTCTTTTTTTTGCACTTTTAAAATAAATAGACATGTTTATGTTTTAAGTAAGTGAGCTTGTTTTCATAAAAGTAGTGCCATTGTTTGAGGCAAGTTGAGGGCTGGAAACCTGGGTTGCGTAAGAATAATACCACTCTGTGAATAGATCAATACACTACTGATCTCTAACTGAAAATAAGAACACATCTAAGGATACTACAGATGTTTAAAAAAAACACATACTAATGTTGTATTTTTCTTTATTGCATGTGTTTCTGCAATCGAATGTCCATTCTCTCTTGGAGAGCATTATAGACTCCTGAAGTGACTGACTGCTGTTTTTAGTTGGGCTGTTCTCTGACACAGCATGAGTCAGTTTACACATCTCTTTTTTTCCTCTTCACGTTTAATGATTTTTCTGCCCATTCTTGCTTCAACTTGAGTCCTTGGTCTATTTTAAACACAGATTTGCAATTTTCTTTGAAGATCTTTTATTTTGATTTTTGTTTTATATTTTGTTTAGTGTTTAATTTGTTTGTTTTTGTTTTGCTTTGTTTATTTAGTTTTGATTTGTTTTGCTTTGCTTTTGTTTTGTAAAAGTACTTTCTCCTCTGCTGTTTAATATTACATTTTATGTTTGTTTGGGTATCTGACATTTCAAGTTTTGTGAGTTTGGGGCCACATTACTTTTTTGGCAAACAAATATTTTTTTTAAAATGACATTTTTTTATCAATTCAGTTCGTTGAAACTACCAGCAAAGAAATATCACCTTTAACTTCCTTTTATGACATTTGTTTTAGAATGTATGTTTTCAATCTACATTGAAACAAAATTAGCCAACTCAAAGTTAAACATAAGGTGAGACGTGTAGATGGAAATCCCTTGACACTTATTCTCTAGTTTTTATTGTTTGAGTAGATTTTTTTTGTAAGAAAAAAAGATGAAGAGATTCTGTCTAGATGATTCTGCTACAGATGATTTCTTTGTGAATAGTTCAATAACTGAGATGAAAGATTCATGAAGTGGAATCTATTGGCATCCCTATATGTTTTTCATCTCCCTCTCTGTTTCTTCCATTCTTTCTCTCCCTGTTTATCAATCTTGACATCCCTCCGTTTGGCTCACTGTCTCTGCATCCCATCTCTTGATTTTCTCTTCATGTTTCCCTCACTTTCGCTCTCATTAAAATTCTAGCCATGTTCTCTCATTCACTCACAGCCTCTTTCCCTCCTTTTTTTCCATTTCCTCTCATCAACAGTCTTTTTATACACACGAAGCGGCTCTCCTCTCTGCTCGACCGTGACTCAGTAACACCTCCTACTGGAGGCACACGCTCAATGCTGGGGTAAGAAGATGTGAGGAGACAAAAAAGGAAAAATCACAAATGACATCTCAGTTCTTTCTCATAGAGAGCAGTGAGATTTCATGGAGATCAAATGGAGACTTTTGCATAGAAACATCAGAGAATCAGAATATACCCTTTTCATCTCACACGTGTCCTCTAGTTAAGAGATCTTGAAAATACGACAAACTCTTCTCAGAAGTCCAATCAAATGGGATTTCAGTAGATATCTCATCAAAATCTTCCATTTATACCTCTACGCTTCCACTGTGTTGTCAACACTTGTCTCATTTGTGTATATTCTAATGTCTCCAAAAAGACATTCTAGGAGAAACATCTGAGATATATAAAAAAAAACATAGCTAGAAGCTTCATTATGCCTTGTGATCTATGAAAGAGCAACTTCTGAGCAATACAAGCTTCTTTAACCTCGATGAGGCCTGAATTATTTCATATTTCAGAAATATTCAGCCCCACAGCTTTCAATGGATCACCAGAAAGAGCAGGAGAGATGGGAAAGAGATGAAAGACTCTGTAACTCTTCTTTGATTCAGGAAACTGTCCTTTGCATTCATTCGGGGCAGTCGTGGCCTAATGATAGAGGCGTTGGAGTTGTAACCCGAGGTCGTGGGTTCAAATCTTCTGGCAAGAATTGTCGGTGGGGGAGTGAATAACGAGTGTGTGTGCACTTGAATGGGTTAAATGCAGAGCACAAATTTCACTATAATTGTGTATGTGATGAATAAAAAAATCTTCTTCTACTCAGATCACTTTAGCATGCCGACAGAGACGTGACAGGGTTAACATCCTGGTCTTTAACACACACAACACACTCAGATACTGCATCCTTCAGGCATTCTGCTTAACGTTTTCATAAATAGCACATTATGTTAGATTAAATAAAGACAAGTGCTGCCTGCGAACTCATTGTGGAATATAATATTCATTGTTCACTGTACAAACTAGAACATATGTCCTCTATGGATGCTTTAAAGGGGGATTCATCTATTGAGCTATTCAGAAAAAAAGTGGTGGAGTAAAACAAATGGCTTCATAAATACTGAGCTGCATTTACGAGACCATGGCAGGTCCCTGCATGCTAATTTAATAATCTTCAGCCAGCTGGCCCAGTAAGACATTTATATAAGATTATACGATCCTATATTAGACCTCTTGTCATTTTAGTAAACAGTGCCATTTGTGTACCTCCATGACTGATTTAGTTCAATTTAGATTTAAGCCTGTTTGGTGTTTAATGCGAAAATAAACTTAAAAATAAAACATAAATGCAATATTTTAAAATAAATTAACAAATTTAAAAGGTATATTTGTCTATTTAAAAAATCAAAATGTATGCACTATACATACATATATATATATATATATATATATATATATATATATATATATATATATATATATATATCATAATAAAGCTATCATAACTTAAAGGGATAGTTTTTATTGCTTGTAATATAACTAAATATTATGTCAACCAATTATTGATTGCAATGTAACTAAATGCAAGAATATTTACTGGAAAATGTACTTTCCTTTTAAGTGATCTGCTCTTAAATATTTACATACTTATCTTTAAATCAATGGGAAGAATATACCGGTATTAGCCAAAATTGATAAAATAAGTTTTTTTTCATGCACTATTAAAGTTTATAGTGTGGGAAATACAGAATTTGTCGTTGGTTCTCATTTTCTCTTCAACATCCCACTTATAAAAAGTAATGGTTTGATCTTTCTGACATCAAAATTAAAGGATATGTTTACACTTAATAAACTGGCCCAGTCAGACTGAGCAGTAACTGGGAGAACAATAAGGCGGTCATTAAAAAAACTAATAAATAAAATAATAATAATGATGTGTGTGTGTGTGTGTGTGTGTGTGTATTATGACTGATTGTGCACTGAGAACGACTGCAGTCTCATTTGCGCCAGTTATTTCAGGAATATATTTATTGTATCATTTTTTTTTTGAACATTTGGTCCATTTGGCTGTATTAAGGACTGAAGGACTGGAGGTTGAGTATCAGTCAGTGAAAAAAATAAGTATTGAACATTCATCTTACTATTATGGAGCAAAAATCCAGTTACGCCCATGACATTTTGGACCTAAGGTGGGAAAATATGATTTCTTGAAAGGTCAGCAGTAACTTTTTGAAATGAAATGATAAAAAATAAATACATTCCTGATATTTCAGGCGCAAATGAGACTGCAGTCGTTCTCAATGCGCAATCAGTCATAATCTTTCACAACTATACGTCCCAGAGTGTGAAGAATTAGAAGTTATTTCCCTATCTATAGATGTCTTCCTGAAGCTAGAAGTCTCCCAAAGCCTTGGCTTACGGACTCTAGCTCTGAAGTTTAAAAGAATACAGAAGACTGCATTATAACAATCAGCAGAAAGCCCAATAGTCAAATAATTCCCTAAAAGACTTTGAAATGTGATGAATAATTTTACACAGCAGTGGGAGAAAAATTACACTATTAAAAGTGGTAGGAGACAAAAACATTCAACCCCTAATAATGAGATTGGATGTAAAAGAAGAGAAAAGCTGTATACGTTTGGACTGACATGAGGGTGAGTAAACAGGGACAGAATTGTCATTTTTAGGAGAAATATCTCATTAGTATACAACGGATGTGATAGATACAGCTCACAGGAAACTCTATTCCCCCCTTTCCATTCTCCCCTTCTTTTCCTCTCTATTTCACATAAATTCTTGGCAAAACAAACCACTGCATTCTATGACATGTACTAAACATCACTTTCAAACAAGTGAGAGAAATTGTTAGTTTGGTCCAAAACAGAACTTCCGGATTTTGGCCTTTCGACAGCCAAAATCTCCCACTCGTTTAAACTGTCATTTCCTCACTCACTTTTAACGCTCTAAAATATCTCTTTCCATCCATTAGTCATCACTCTTTCAGGCACCTCACAGCAGCACACAACCCCCTGCTGAAACACACCATACAAGTCACCATTTAAAGAAGACTGGCATAACTTCTTTTTAGACTCTTCTATGGGGAAAAGGGGTCTGCAGATTAAGTGATTTTCTCAGCTTGTTGTTCCCATCTTGAAATAAATAAACAGGAAAGCTCATTAGTGGTGTCTGCTAAGGCTACAGTCCCATCACTATTACTATTGCTGAAACAAGGGATTTAACTTAACATTTAATCTGATGTGGGAGTTGTCATGCACCATTTGTAATACAAATATGAATGGAATGAATTTATGTGGCTTGTTGAGGAGAGATGTAGGTCTACTGTTTGTTTTGTAACCTGACTTAACATTTTGTAGGATGCACTGATATTAAATTCTGACTAATCCAAATAAGCTAAAAAAAAACATTTTCAAGCTATGGCAATAACGATAAATGACTAATTAAATCCTATATATTTCCAATATTGATAAATTAGTAAAAATCTCTAATATTGCCTGACATACTGTACTTGTAAAAAATTTGAGGACAATATTTTCTTTTTTTTTCTTTTAATAAATTAATACTTTTACTCTGCAAAGTGACAGTAAAACATTTATTATATTACAAAATAATAATGTAATAAATACTGTTCTTTTTAACTTTCTATTAATCAAAGAATCCATAAAAACAATGCATCATGATATTACGATAAAAATATTTAAGCACCATAACCATTTTCAACGTGGATAATAATGAGACATTTTTATTGAGCAGCAAATCAGACACTGAAGACTGGAGTAATGATGCTGAAAATTCAGCTTTGCTTCACAGGAATACATTTAATTTTAAAATATAGTTAAAATACAGTAAATAGTTGTTTTAATTATATTGTTATTGTAATAATATTTCAAAATCTGAATTTACTGCATTTTTTATCAAATAAATGCAAGCTTGGTTACTTTTTATGTTTGCTGTAAAATGAAAATGATCACAAAAGTAGAGCAAGAGCAAAGGCTACAGCTTTCAACAAACATCCGCCAACTTGAAACATCATTTAGTCAATAAGATCCCTCTAAACATTTATGTAGAGCAAAGAGATCACTGTGCAAACAGAAGAAGTAAACAAAGCCCACACGAAGTCGAGATTGAAGCTAACGAGTGAATCAAGGCCAGAACGCCAGAACTAGAGCATGTCTTACACAGTCTGTGACAAGGCATTTGAGCTTCTGTAAGCCTGGCAGCTTCATGTAGCGAGAACATGGCCGTCGTTTGACTTCTCTGAATATGTAAATACTGAATCTGGCAGGGCAATGAGTTTGAGAGTTCCTCTATTGAACAAACCCAGCCGTTTCATTGGCACGTTTCTCTTTATGTGGGTTTGAGTGCCAGGGAAGGTTGAAGAGACTGGCACACTGAGGGCATAACACAACCTCGTACACAAAATCACACCCACACATGTACCAACGGGACTAGGGGTCGACCGATATGTGTTTTTCAGGGCCAATACCGATACCGATTATTACAGATCAAGTAGACCGATAACCGATATTTTGAACCGATATACGTGTCTGGTGTAAAAATGAAAATTAATGCCAAAATTAATAATAACAAGAGCTCTGACAAAAAAAACGTTCTTTAAATGCTTTTAAACATGTCTTTAATTCTGAAAACTGTTAATAACAACAACATTAAATAAACAGTAATATTAAAAATATTAATAATAACATAAGTGCAGGGATCACCCAGAAGCATTCTGTAAACATTTTGTAAAACTTAAAGTAACGATTTAGCGTGTGTGTTATTATTCTCAACAAAAGTTGTAATATTGTTGTGGTAGTTGTATTACGTATACAGTAATATATTCGGCTAAACCGAACTTATATTTTGACAGGTTGCCATGAGGACCTTTTTAAGTTTCTGTAGCCTATGTATATATGATATGACGATCGTTTTACTCAAATGAAACGGTCAAATGCTCATGAAGTGACTCTCCGAGCAGTTCTGGGGATGTTGTTCATGTATTTATGTCCTCATTTAGTGAGACGGCAGACGCTGAAGTCACCGCGAGCAGCACGCGCTTCAGTATGTGTGTGCAGTAAATGAAACCGCACGTCTGTGTCATTCATTAACAGAGATGCAGAACATGCAGGATTCATATTTAAATAGTGTTTTTGCGGCTTAATATTTATAGATACTAGTCCATAGCACGAGTCGATTTAAGTGTACTGACCTACTTTTGATTAATTCATCCAAACTTCGACACATTCCGTGACATTCCGCGTTATACGGTAAATTCTATTATATGACTGCATTCCGCGATTCCGCCCGCATTTTCCGCATCGCGGACATCATGGGTTATATTGAGGTGTTTTGCAACTTCAGCAACTTCAGCTGCTGCTTTACCTTTGAGAGACAACTGATGCGTGATCACTGAGGCAGCTCCAGTTAGCAAGTGCTCTCGGTGTGAGACTGCCTTCAGTTTTCCACGTTGATTGGTCGGACTCGTGACTCTCTACATATCAGATGAGCGGTGGGCGGAGATTGCTCTCAGAGATTGAGAGATCGCCTCACTCTCACAGTGTGTTGAGCTCAGACAGGCTGCATCGAGCCAAATAGTGCATTTAAACATGTATTATTTATTCACCAATAAATAATGTCACCTGTAAATAGTATGTTTGTTTGCATTTAAAAAAAAAAAAAAAAAAAAATTATCGGCAAATCTGTTTTTAAAATGGCCGATATCGATAATCGGTAAAATGCTTAATATCGGCGCCGATAATCGGCCAGGCCGATAATCGGTCGACCCCTAAACGGGACACATGTATACATTCGAAGCATATACCACAGCTGGCATAAATGACCAAATTCACTGCTTTGACAAGTTATATGACTTTACACATTTTAGGTGCCACAGTAGCAACTTCATAAACAGAATTGGAAGTCAGATATGAAATGTATTGACAGGGAAATGCATGCGCTAATTTTCACAAGGTCAAATGTTAAAAAGACAGCAAAACCAAATTCACAAAGTGACACAGCCTTTGCTCAAAGCAGCTGTGACATTATTGTAACGGTTCTTTGTGCATTGATATGCTCATTTTCATTAGAAAACAGACAATAGCTCATTGTTTCTAGTGATTTTGTGTCCAATTTAGGCATCTAATGATTTTCCCTGAGAAGAAACAGGCTGCTAATATTGCTGCAAAACAATTATCTGCATGGCTGAGACAGCCCTGAATTAAACCATGTGTGTGTGACAAAGAGAAATGAGAAAGACAGGTGTGTGTAATCATTTCAAATAAATATTTATGGAATGTGTTTGTGAACATGTATTTTTGTGTATTAAATCATTATTTTAATGATAGATTTTTCTTCTTGAGCGGATAGATACAGTAGAAATCCAATAGCGGGATGCCTATCAAAACATTTCTGGCTCAAAAGTGTGCTTCTGTTTTTAGTTTATAACCAGTGGCGACTGGTGAAAATGTTTTGAGGTGGGGCTGCACACAATTCAACAAACAATTATTCACAATAAATCAAACCGTCAGGCTGATCTGGACCCAGCTCCTTTAGCCTTAGTTTTTCTGCCAAAGTTCTCCTCTCAAACAGACATTGGAGTAGAGATTGTATAGAGTTAGGTTCGTGTCCGGAATTAATAACACCTGAGTCCGCCATTGTCACATAATTGAAAATAGCGCTGCTACAGACCACGAGACCAGCCTTGATTTTAGCAGCTTGGGGCGATAGAAAAATCGCCCATTTCAGTTAAGATTTGAGGAAGCTGATTGGCTAAATTTTATGTCACATCTTGAATATATTTATATCTTGAATCGGGATTTGACTAAGTTCTACAAAGACCCGCCTCCTGTGGGCGATTTCTCGATCGCCCCTCAGCTGAAATTGAGACGTGCTGACAGGCAGAGAGGTCATATTGTGATGGTGAAAACATATATTTTTCATAGAAGATTTTCTAATATATATCACATCATACAAATATACATTTAAATAATTTATATAATTATTATTTTGTGTGTGTGGTTCAGGGAGGGCGGCGTCCTATGCACCCTCTATTGGCCAGCCACCACTGTTTATAACTATTTAAATGCTTTAAATTAAATATTTAATTTAAATATCATTTTTGTCACCAGCGTATCTATAAGACTAACACTGGCCCATTGCTTTCAAAAACGTATTAAAGAAAAAGATGGAAAATAATATTTTAATAATAATACAGCTCTTACAAAAATTCATGCAAGATGGCAAACATGTTGAAAAAAAGGTTAATTATAAATATACTTAATTTAACATAGAACAATGGTTAATTCTAATAAAGTTATGACATTTATATATTACATATTTGTGTGTGTGTGTGTGTGTGTGTGTGTGTGTGTGTGTGTGTGTGTACACACTACTGTTTACAATTTTCAATAATTCTTTTTTTTATTAAAGATGCACTAAAGTGATTAAATATAACTTACATAAATAATTAAAAACAGCTAAATAAAACAAAAAGAGCATGTAAAAGATTATTCAAGTGCATTTTGTTCTTTTGAATTTTTTGTAAATCAAAGAGTTCTGGAAAATGTGTGATGTTTCCACACAATTCCCACACAGCCCTGCTGTTTTCAACATTGATAATAATAAGAATAGTTTCACTTCAGAATCTCTTCTAAAAGATCATGTGACACTGAAGAATTGAGTAATGGCTGTTGAAAGTTCAGCCCTTTCTATATTAAAATAGAAAGCAGTTATTTTAAATTATAATAATAAAAAAGGCACACGCTAAAATATACACACAGTACCAATCGGAAATAACATTACCTGACACATTCAAACCCTACACATTAAGACACACTGTGAACTGCCTGTGCTAGAAGCCATCACAATCAAAAACCGAGAGACGGGCCAAAAACGGCTCCAGACATTTTCTCAGTTGGCCACGTTTTGTTGTGTGTCTACTGGTGGTGCTTCAAACACAATTGAATCATTTATAGTATTAGCTTAATGGCAGTTTTACCCCGCATCATGACTACCAGTGTCCCAGAAACACAGGGAGTGTATGTGAGGAGTCAGTATTTACTTTCATCATGTGCACAGGTCCAATTAGGTATCTGTAATATTCCACCAATTGAACCAATACCATAGCAAGAGATACACAAATAATACAACAAACTACTGGCCTACTCAAACAGAGCAAATAATAAATGTCGCTTGCCATCTTCAGTATAATGATCGCCATACAACAAAGATTTCATTCACTTAAATGCAAAATAGAAGCCATCAAATAAAACAAAGCCCATGCATTTTAATGCGGTGCTATATTGATATAGTTGTTGAACAAATGTTGTTTTGCTATTCTTGTGGGGACTTTTAACTGAACGGTCGTCATTCAACTGTGGACACCTCGACAAATAGAGGACAAAAGCATATTCATCACAAGCAAGTATCATTGCATTAGAGAGATAGATGGTGACATATAAGTCATTATATTATAGAGTGATATATTCCCAATGTAAGTGGATGTATTTATTTCCTCAGCTTGTAAAGCACTGCCCCTACAAGTAGGTCAAATAACTGCAGTTTTCATGTTCATGCCCCCTGCGGCACCACCTGAACCTTTTTACTTTAGCAATTAAATCAAACATTAAATGGAGATAATCCAGGAAGTAATATATATATATATATATATTACTGGTGTTATATATATCGAACTAGTGTTCAATTCAATTGAAAGCTGCAGTGAATGGTACGTATGCAGCAGATATGTTTTTGGAGTTGTGCAACAATATAATAAGAGGCCTGTAAGCCTGGGTTGGTCATTAGTTTCATATAACGCTATATAATTATTCAAAGTAGCTTAGGGTCTCTGGTGAGGTTGAATGATGAAGGAACTCAAGTAAAAAAATACATGAATTAAGTACTTTCTAATTCAACATTTTTCCATATTCTTTGTTGCATATTATAACACTACAGTACCTTCACAAATATCAGTGTCTGAAAAATCCACATTGAGCAAGAAAAAGGCAACGATGGCAAAGAAAAATGCCCTGAGATGGTTGCAGCTGGAAGGAAGAAAGTGGAGCACATCCAGAAGAGAGAGTGTTTGATCCACGGCACATTGCAATTGTGGATTACAGTGTGTCCAACTACAAGGCAATTCCAGCTGGGTGAAAGTAAAATAAATTGTGCTACAAAAAAAACGTGCAGCTGTAAAAAAACGAATAAACTGTGCCAAGAGAAAACCCAACTAACGCATTTCAATCACTAAACTGAATGGCGTGACACCAAAAGGTAACGAAAAAAAAGAATGACAATTTTCAATAGGTTTCAAAAGTTAACAAAAACATCATATTTAGACTCGTACGTCATTTTGCAGACAACCATATTTCTATACAATTTTCACCGATAACATTTAATTTTTTTAATTTGCAACAGCCTATAAATAATATAATAGAAATGTCCTAAATTTTAGACAAATGTTTACATAGACAAATTGACGAATACACTCAATGTATTTTAATTTAATTAATATTTTATTTTAGCGAAGAAAAAATATCTATCCTTGTCTCGTGGCATTAATGTACCTGGGTGCACTTTTTAGCGAGATGGGAAATACGTACCAATAAATACATATCACTGCAGTTTCCAAAAGAAATGAACACTAGAGCTGGTAAAACTGCAACGCCTTTTATTCCTTTTCACACAAATTTACAGAGTTTTGATTAATAAAGTGTAATTTTCGCACAATTACATGAAGAATATCATGGTATGACTTCAAAACAGTATTAAAAAGCTGGGAGATTTGAAAACTGATGCTTTAGAGCGTTAGCATCACACATATCCAGCTTCATATCTATAGGTTTTCATAGACGGTAGGTTTGTTCGGTAGCTTATGGAGTACGTGGACATACTTGAGAGGGGAGGAGCTCCGATTCGAATCCCGTGTAACTGTGGTTAGACAAAACAGTTCAAATCTGCATATAAGAAAGTTGAAATGGCACGGTTGCATCAACAAATACGTTTTTATATCAGTTTTGCATTTACATTTACATTTAGCAGACGCTTTTATCCAAAGCGACTTACAATTGCATTCTGGTTATACATTTTTATTAGTACATGTGTTCCCTGGGAATCGAACCCACAACGCTCAGCTCAGCTGACGCAATGCTCTACCACTGAGCCACACAGGAACAGGCATTTGTTAACACTATCAGGTTTAGGGTTGGGTTTGGTGAAGGGCATATTTCCAACACGATAGAGCATTAACTTTTAGCAACGGTCCCTGGATATTTGAATTCTGAATCTCCGCAATACGTTCCTGAAGCAACATAATAAAAACACAGTAATACGTACCTATATCAATGCAATAAAAATGTGCCAGGGTTCATGTATTTAACCTGTGTTTTAGCATTACTCAGTGGAAATTTATATTTGAAACTCCAGCGAAACATGCAGTAAGGTACGTAAAAACGGTCTCGCTAAAAAGTGCACCCAGGTACGTTTATGCCATGAGACCAGGTTGATTTTTAGGGTCCCGATGTGTGCGCTTTTCTTATAAATGTGCAAATCTTTTTATCTTTTTAGTAAATTGCAGAATATCAGTCACAGAGAGCACAGTAGGCGGACAGTAATTTCTTCATTTTCTCAGCCCAAATGAGCTGATGAAATTAACAAAAGATGCAGGGGATTGGAAATGCTCTGATCTAAATGAAAGAATAACACAGAAAGCAGCTTAGGAGCTTAGCCAGGATAACAGGTAACACATAACGTGGTGTCTGTTTATTCTTAAAGCTAATGATTTCTCACTTTTTTTCATTGTTTCGATTCTGCAATGCAGTTTTATGCTGAGGGACACAGGAGGGGAGAGTTATCCAACAGTGTCTGAAGGATATGTCCTTTAAGTAAAGTCATTGTTGGCCTTGGTGGTCTCTATCTATTGACATAAATTAGCATTAGCACCAGAGGGCTGCCATTCAGCTTTGCAGGTAATTGTTGTCATCTATTCTGACTGAACAAAGACAAGGTCTCAGGTCTCTGTGGTTATTACTCAGACCCCAGACCTCAGCTTTGTCTATTTTAAGACCTGAGCTCTCCAAAATCTGGGACTAGCAGCTACATCTGAGAACCTCGGTAGTTTTTAAGTGGATTGTGTTTTCATAATACGTTTATGAATGGTTTTTGGAACCCATTTTATTCTTACTCTTAATAATTCAACTTTCTAGCATTGGACAGCTTGGGTATCGTGACATAACAGATCTTAGAATTTATTTTACCATATATTTTGAAATCAAAAGCCCACTTTTGTAATTGAACGCTGTACTAATGTGCTAAAATAGTGTAATCTTTATGAATTATCTGCAATTAAGAGCTTTTCTCAGAGAATATTGATGCGATTTTTTTGTGTTTGTTTTGTTTAATCTCAACTCTCAATGTTTACTTCATTATAAAATGTTTATTAAAGGATGCTAAAACTTTATGTGGTGACACATATAAGAAATGTTCCTTTTAGGTCTCCAAAATTGGAAAACAATCACAATAATCTTCTTCACATGTTGTAACAGGACTTCTGGTTTAGCGTCTGCCATGTGAAGTCGCAAGGTCGGGAGCTCTGCAAACTGATCGTTATATTTACTTTCCACATAAGTTAGAACGCATTTTAATTTACTTGTCACAGTTGTTACATTAGTTTGTGAGATTTTTCATAACTTGGGGCCTTTTTGGGCCAGAAAAAGACTGACACAGTGAGCTCTAACGGATCTGTAGAGTCAGCTAAAGATGAAACTAGCATAACTGATGGTGCTACAATAATGGCAGCGATTAAGTCCTTGGAGACTGGAATTTACCAAAAGTTTGGTAATAAATATCATTGGTAATAAAGTTCCGGAAATAAATATCATCCCTGCGAGAAGAGGTGCACCATTTGCTAACGGCGGTAACTTCAGAAGTGAAAGCGCACAAGGAAAGACTGACTAGACTGGAAAATGTGACATCAGAGTGGACGACTAGTTTGCTAATTTGCAGCACAATCGGCCGATTAATAAAAAAATTCCAAAAATCGGCAGATTTTCCGATCGATCGACCTCTAGCCACGACTATAATAAATGCGTGTATTTGAAGTCACTAGTGATGTCTGGGTACATATCTGAATAATCTAATAGAGGATGCACTGGTATATTAACATTTATTTACATGCAGCTGAATGCGCTGCATATTACCAGTGTTTAGTTTCTTGCTCAAACGCAATGCCTGATATTGACTTATTTGAGATGGTCATATTGCTTTTAGATGTTTCTTTTTCAAAAATACTGATCTTATAATAATTCAGCAGTGATATTTTTCGTCATTTTTTTTAACAATAGGCATACTTCAATTAAAATAGTTTCCGTACTTCGTATAGCACACGCAGGCGATTTTAGAAATCACTTGATAATGTAGATGAAAATATTGCACAAATCTGCCATAAACATTAATGACATAAGCAATATATAGAGAACTTTATAGAATTCTATCCTTGCTAGTGTTTCAGGGCGCTGTTGAAAGCGCATTATGGTGGGAGCTCTCTCTCTCTCTCTCTCGCTATAGCGTGTAACGAAAGTTCACTGGAATTTAATAAACATAGCCTTATAATGATAACTTTATAGGTGTCACGGTGCACAGGGGAGCCAGGAACGAGGAGGCGAAGAACTTCTCTTAAACACTTTATTTTCCAGACAGAGATCGCTGGAGACAAGTACACATACTCAATGACGTTAAGACTGAACCCATAGGCAGGGAAACACAGGGCTTATAAAGGGGAGACCAAACTATATAATGAATAGCACAGGGCTGGGACTAATTAACTCCCACAATCCAATCCGTACACAATCCAACGGGGAGGGGGGGTGGGCGCTCTGGAGGCCTCAAGGGACACGGAGACAGGACAGGACAGGAGGCCTCCAGGGCAGCACCCGCTGTCTTGGAGCAGGCACAGGAGGGCGCTGTCTTGGAGCCGACTCTTGGGGGCGCTCTGGAAGCGCGGTCACTTGGGGGCGCTCTGGAAGCGCGGTCACTTGGGGCTGCTCTGGAAGCGCGGTCACTTGGGGCGCTCTGGAAGCGCAGGTACAGGGCTTGGGAGAGCAACAGCCCGTGGGCTTGGCTTAGCTGAGGACGGCGGCTCAGGGCTGAGGAGGATGAAGCTGCTTCGGAGGCAGGGGGGATCCTTGTGGTTAGGCAAGCGGTAGGAGCCGTTGGAGAGGTATGCGGAGGTTCTCGGCGTGGGATGAGCTGGGGAGAAGCGGCACGTTCCAGCTGGAGTGGGATGACGAGGCAGGGGAATTTCCTCGACTTCATTGTCGGAACCATTTAGGAAGAGGATTAGGTTAATAAGCCGATCAATGGAAAATCACAGATCGCAGCTCATCATCCAACCCCAGCAGGCATGCCAGCTCATCCGGTTGGAGATCTCAGTCATCTGTATTTGGTTCAGTCTTCTGTCACGGTGCACAGGGGAGCCAGGAACGAGGAGGCGAAGAACTTCTCTTAAACACTTTATTTTCCACACAGAGATCGCTGGAGACAAGTACACATACTCAATGACGTTAAGACTGAACCCATAGGCAGGGAAACACAGGGCTTATAAAGGGGAGACCAAACTAGATAATGAATAACACAGGGCTGGGGACTAATTAACTAAAGACACAGGTCTGGGAACTAATAATTACAAATGAGGACAGGAACAGGAACTGACCAAATATGGGCACGAGAGGAGGGGAAACACAAGACACAGAGAACACAGGTCTGACAATAGGATGTGAAGTCTATAGTAAATTCTCTCCTTACCCGTGTTTCAGCGCGTTGTTAAACGCATCGCGGCGGGAGCGCTCTCTCTCTCTCTCTCTCTCTCGTGCGTGAATTTCTCTCTCTCTTTCTCGCACTATAGCACGTAACTTAAAGTTCACTGGCATATGCATCCTTTTGTGCAGATACAAGTTGTATTGTTACGTTTATGTTATGTATCCAAGTTATCTGATTAATATCATAGGAAGTGTCAAAGAACAAATTCCAGTTTATTTGCATAAAGTTAGCTTCACCTCAGGCAGCTATTCTTTTTTAGATGCTTCTTTTTTAATAACATTGCTGCATCATAATCTAACATCTAATCATGTTTTCATAGACATGTTTTCTCATCATATTTTTATTTTTAACATTCATTTTCATAATAGTATTCAGATTTTCATTATCTCCATTACGACCATTCCCCACCCCCAGCACATGATTTCTAAAAAAAACATTAAAATGCAACGACACCTCGTCATCGCATTTTGTGTGCCAGGCTGCCTGACGTACACCTAAAATTTGACTGCAGCATTTTGCAAAAAAAAAATTAACAGCCCTAGTGGCCACAAAAAATATTGACACTTTGGGCCCAATTTAGACATTTTCACTTAGGGGTGTACTCACTTTAGTGGCCAGCGGTTTAAACATTAATGGCTGTGTGTTGAGTTATTTTGAGGGGACAGCAAATTTACACTGTTATACAAGCTGTACACTCACTACTTTACATTGTAGCAAAGTGTCATTTCTTCAGTGTTGTCACATGAAAAGATATATAAAATATTTACAAAAATGTGAGAGGTGTACTGGCTTCTGTAAGATACTGTATGTTTATTGAAAAAATGCCCTAAATAACTGCCCCAGAACAGCTATCAGCGTGGGCACCAATCACATTATTGTTGCAGAGCGCATATTCAGTCCGTGAGTAGCCTCTCCGCTCGGATCGCAGGTGGATTTTCCTCACTATATGAGTGAAAGATAGCACCGCCGGTGCATCCAGTTTTATGTGAACAAAACTGGATGCTCTCCTTCTCTCTCAGATATTACAAGTGTGCATTATGCAGTGTGAACAGTGGGCAAAGACTGGCAGAAACACAAATCTGCATCTATGGAATGGAGGACGAAACAAAACCAAAAGTGTGCATTGTGTGTGCTTGCCGCGCGTCTACATTTGAAATAACGAACCTGAGCACGCGAGATTCGAGTGGGCTCCGTTTTTATAATGAGGAGTAGAAAGGTTAAGAAAGCACTCCAGATACATTTTGAAGTACCATGTTTATATTCTGTCTGTCTGTCAAGCAGTTAAATGTGTTTGTTTACACACAGAGAAAAATAAAAGTGTAAACTTTTAATAAGTCCAAGAAAAAAATTATTAATTTAGCCTACTTAAAATTGATGTACAGAAATTTGTATTTGCTGTTTTCTAACAGTTTGGACTTGAATAAAGAAAGAAAACTTGCACTTAACCTATTTACAGGCATTGTGTTCAGACAGATATCGTGATGAATTATTATAGGATTTTCTAAAATTATATAGATTATCGCATGATATTATCGTTATCGTGAGCCATGTATCGCGATTATATCGTTTCGTGGTACCCTGCAATTCCCACCCCTAGATCACATGCAACAAATCAAGTTTTTCTTAGACTGAGATATATAGAGGGCAAATTTGTTTTAAATGCTCTTAAAAATGTATATTTATACATTTAACATTTAAAATTTATTTTCAAAAATACATAAAATTTTTGAAAAAGCATTTTGAAACAAACTAAAATGTATGTGTATATATATATATATATATATATACACAAAATGGATTTCACCAAAATTTCGCTAATATGACTGAACCTTTACGAAGGTCGGAAGCCCCTTTTTTATGTAATGCACATACAGAAAAAAGGGAAAGCTCTTTAATTGACCTCTTGGTAACTTTGAAACTGAGATGGTCTGCGGACATGCACACATATAAACGCTTTCAGTTAGCTCACAAAGACCTTGCCCTAGTTTTTCAGTGCATAAACCTGACCTGAGGGGTTACTTCAGTCCAGTCTGAAAGAAAAG
Organism: Gymnocypris eckloni scoliostomus; assembly: GCA_027564155.1. NCBI lineage: Eukaryota > Metazoa > Chordata > Actinopteri > Cypriniformes > Cyprinidae > Gymnocypris > Gymnocypris eckloni. The sequence continues at coordinate 19,311,534 of CM050432.1, read as the reverse complement.
AGATAAGAAAGAAGCAATTGGAAAGAGGCGAACTGTGCTAGACATCTTTGAGCGAGACTGATTCGGAGCAAGATGTAGAAACAGAAGGGTAACATCAACATTCCCTTTTTCTTAATCGTCTTCTCATATTTGTGAACTGATCTTTGTGATGCTACAAAGGCTGCAACACTACAAAAACTCTCACACCTGCATGCTTTCACGACCAGCAAACACGCAAGTGCATGCAATTCGACACCACTAAGAGCAGAGCATCCGTGCTGTAGTGGAGCTAAAATTAGCAACCAATCTCCCTGAGCCTCTTTTTCACAGTGGCGCACATTGAGGAGTCAATGATTACAGCCTGTCTAGAGTCTGAAGATGCTGACGTTGAAGTCCTCAAGCGGCACATTAAAGCACGCTGAAAAAAGAACAGCATTTCATGACTAAGGAAGCAGTCGGGTAAACTGATTACAGTACTGAACATGCTGGACAGGTGCAGTGGGGTTTGAAAAAGCACAGGAACGAATGCTATATTGTTAGTGTTTGATCGGGGCATGCGGTGCTGTTTTCCTGCCTAGACAGTACAGAAGGCTGTTGCAAAAGGAAGCCAGTAACATTACACTAGGCTAATCAGCATGCCAAGAAGTTATGATTGATAAAAATGTATTTGTACTCATTTAGGCCTTGTCCACACTAATACGTTTTCGTTTGAAAAGGCATCTTTTTCTCTTCGTTTTGGCCTTTCGTCCACACTGATACTGCATTTTTTGTCAAGGAAAACTGAGCTTTTTGAAAACGCTCTGCAAAGTGGAAAAATTTGAAAACGCTGTTTTCGCATAGTGGTGTATACTGTGAAAATGAAGGTATTTGAAAACGATGACGCATATTTAATCATTTTACTTGGGATTGCTGTTCGTGGCAAAACATGAGGGGAGTTGCGTTTTAGATCAGACATACAATCTTGAGTGAATGCGTGCTGAACCTGCAACCCAGATTAATGTAGTCGTAGCCTTAAACTACAGTTACTGTATTTGGTGATATTTTATATACCTCATAGCAAATACAAAAATCTCAATGCTGTTTGAGAACATGTAGCCTAAATACTTCATTTACAGTACTTTCTTCTCCTTTACAAGTGAGTTAAAATCAGTAACAGGGTAACTGATGTATTTCTGCTTTTAAGTGTCACCTACTGCCAAAAAGTAAACAAAAATGTTAATTCAATGAAGTTTTGTGTTGGTACGAAAAGGCCTTGGGAGTTTCAATGGAGAAACTCAACAACCTCCACAACCAAGATTTCAGAATCGAAAATGGCTTCTTAGCGCATTAACAGTAAGTGAAAAAGTAGTAATATATAGTTTATTAACACTTCGGGTTGTCTGTGTCTCAATAAACACACAATCCTATCTAACCTCTATCTATGGAAATTATACTTTTGTATTATGTGAATAAAAAAAATGCTTTTTAAGTGTTTTTATCAACTGGCATTGCTACACAGTAAAATCAGCAGTGTTAATCAAGCAGTGTTATTTTATATTTACTCTTAAGGAGTTAACTTAACAACAAATAGTGAAAGATACCCCTTAGTGTTGGTGAAAATGATCAGAGTTCAATTCTGTGTCGTTAACTTGACTCTGTTAAGCTCCGCCCCTCAACCTACCCCCTGCGAAGATCTGAAAAGTAAAGGATTTTTCTGGTCGCCATTTTATTTTAGCTCCAACCGACTGGTAAGCTCTTTTAAGTAACGTACTAAAACACAGTTTTAATATTTTATGTGAATAAATGTGCTAATATTACCATAGGTTGTATTTTGATGTAATTGGTGTAGTTTTGTCGATTTCATTTCGAAATTCGAATACGTAATTTTGTGGCAAGTTCATGCGTTGGAGAGTTGTTTTCGTCACAATTGAATGCTAAAGCTTAAATTATTCCAATGGTCTAACGTAATTGTTTTAAATTTGCAATTAGCATTGTTATATCTGACTAATATGTTAATGTTGAATTATCTAAGTCACAATGGGGCATCAGCATTTTTATGTGTTGGATGGGTGAAATTGCGATGTTCCAGCTTGGGCTGTGTATGATTGCATCATAGATGTCAATGTTTAAAAAGTGACATTCATGTAATATCGTTGCTGATGTGTTTTTTTTGAGCATGTGTTACGTTAACGTTAGATGGAGTCCTACTAAATATAATAATAATGTAATATATAATCTGTTGTAATGTTATATAAACTACTTATTTGCAACTGTTCAGCTCACAGATTAAATATGTCTGAAGACATTTATTCGATCGCCACCATTGCAGTTTTTAAATCCCACAACGTTAGATGGCGCTATGGCCTTTTGATGGTTCAACGCTGTAAGGAGAAAACACCCTAAATTGTTTATCGAACCTTTCTTAATGGTATTGCTGTTAGACTCACCATTACCCGACGTGATCAGAGCGTGGTGTTAGTGCTAGTATAAAAAGTAGGTGTTTGAACTTCAATCTGTGTATAAGTGACGGTTTTTAAACGCTGTATATTAGAAAAAATGACAATGCGCTTTATTCTTGAAAATGAAACTGTGAGTAACGTTAGCAGTACAATTGGCATGGCACAGCACAAATATTGCACAATTAAAGTATTATCACTGTTTTAAATTCTCTATTTTAGGCAACTTGGATCAGAAAATGTGTGGCATCACTAGATGAAAAGTGAAACACTAACTACTGTAACGTTAAGTATTTACTAAAGTATTTGAGATTTTATTTTGCTAACTTGTATGACCAATTCTTAGATCTAATCACAAATACTGAGGGGACCATGGAAACTATTGCAACATAATTTCTGTACTTATTTTTATGTTGGGCATGGAACCTTTTATACTGTAATCTGTGTAATACTGTGTCACTTCCTACAGAGCATGCTGGTTAAGGTGAAAATTGGCAATGCCCAAAATTTGTCAAGATAACTGAGCTGAGCCTGGAGGAATTTTTATCTGCTGGTAAAATATACTTTCATTATATTATTTTAGAAAGTTTTATGATTTTTTCTTATCTACATGTTACTTGATGGATGTCTAGTAATTTTATATGAGAATATACTATAGTCACATGTTGCATGTGCCTTGATGTTTAAAGTTCATCATTGCTATATAAAACCTTGTAAGTCATATATCCTTTCTCTTAAAATGTCATACTTTTTTTAAAGCATTTTTAAAGTTTGGTCTCCCAGCTGTACCCGAGAATGTGAAGGTTTTTGATGAATCAGGGACTGAGGTTGATGATGATGTTTTTGAGGATGTAGTCAGAGATCCCTCAGTTGGAGTTCTTACCATAAAACATGGTGCAGGTTTGTATTTATTTCATTACTCATTAGAAATGTATTTAATACTACCAATTCATAATAATTTCCCATACAAAATGATCTGTAACCAGACTTGGATTGTGCCTCTCCACAAGCCTCTGGGCAGTCAAATGTCCTGTCTTCATCCATTGACTCCAGTGACTCACAGGATACAGTCATTATTGAAGAAAGCTCCTCCAGTAAACGAATGAGGCTAGACGATGAAGCTAAAAAGGTGGGTATTCAATTTTTAGTACTTTTACATTTTGGGGGAAAAAGTAAAAGAAAGAAAAAAGACTGTTGAAACTACTAAATATATTTTTTAATTTCTGATTTTTTTAAATTTAATTTCTGATTGAGGTTGATTTATGAGACTTATGACTTTAAAGACTAATTTATATAAATTTGTATTGTAATCTTTAAGTTGGTGGAAACCATGCTTGTCCAGAAACCTGGTGGAGATCGTATAATAAATGAATACAACAGAACTAAGTCTTTGGGGGATGAAACAAGGAGGAAAATGGTTAACATCTTGGCAGCTGACATAACAGAAAAAAATGGGTAATCTTTATAATCATTACCTGGTGTATATATGATCTCTAGTTCTAATATTTTTTTTTGTTGATATTTAAACTCATGCAAAGTACACTAAAAATCTTTGTAACTTTTTCTGTTTGTACTACAGTACATCACCACTAGGGATGGGTACCGAAACCCGGTATTTAATCGGTCTCGGGGCTAAATTATGAAAGACCGGAGTATCGATAAGCTCTGACGTTAACGGTTCTGTTATCGGTACTGGAGAAATTAAGAAAACACACATACATTTATTATTGCTATATATATACACATTATCTTGCAAATTCTATCCCGCCAGAGTCACCAGCTGTTTTTATATGCAATAATATTCAAACTCTTGTCTATGATGCATTTTTGCTATTCCCAAATCAGAAGCGCGATCGCTCACGTGGATGAGTTCAGCACGTGCAACATGAAAGCCCTGTTTATGATAGAAGAGAGAACTAACCATTAAAACATGCTTACACTTTAGGCCTGTGGCTGTTATATTAAACTAAATTTATTTAATGTTTTTTTTAGCTTCTAAAGATTATAGCCGTGTTTCTTCTAGCACAACTTCCTTCTCTCTTCAGCGCGCGCATTCGTTTCCTCCTGACCAAAACTTAACATCAGAATCAGATCAATCGTCTGTCGATTGTTGTAAATGCCGTCTTTACAGTTACTAAATTGCTGGACATGTTTGATAATAAAATGTTGAAAGTACAATCCACACGAGAGACGCTGTTCCTCAGGCTGAAGTGCGTGTGCGTGTGTGTGTGTGTGTGTGTGTGTGTGCGTGCGCGGCGCGCTCCTAAACAGACAAGCAAAATACACTTTGAGCTTCGGCGCGTCCAAACGATCAAATACACACAAAGCATGTAAAAACGGACGGCTTGGAGAGTATTCACTTAAACACAGTTTATATCTTAAAGTGAACGAGAACAGTTGGGAGAAAATTGTGTGTCAATATTTTGTCTTAAAGTGACAGATTGGAGCTTCTTCAATGTTAATCAAAGAACAAAATACAAAGACAAAATCACTCACAGCTCTTAATCTGAATAAAGTAATAGCTTTAATAAGAATTAATCTATCAATATATACAGTGAAAGCTATGCAGTGTTCATTTGTATTTGATCACTTTTAGATTTATTTTGTAGCTATTATTTACCTGAACATTAATGTTAGTAGACCATCATAGATAAATGAAAGCACTGTGTGTGTTTTTTTTTACATTTGTTTTATGGTATGACAAATGGTATATTTGTCAGTTTATTTAACTTTGTTTCTTTGTTCATGTTCTTACTCTATCTTATCTTATGTATATAAAACACTAAAAATGCCTGCACACTGGTGCATTTACAAATTGATGTTTTATATTTATTTAATGAAATATTTATTTAACATTTCAGAATATAAAGCCATGTTAATTAAGCTGCTAATCTATCATAGAAATATATATTTCATACATATATGTGTATGTATATATGTATGTATATATATAAATAACAAAAAGTACCGATAAGAATACCGTTAAAGCACCGGATCGATAAGCAGTATCGATAAGAGTAGTAATACCGTTAAAACCTTAACGATACCCATCCCTAATCACCACCAAGGCAGGAGAAAGAAAAATATGCTAGAGGAATTGTGGCTTTGTTCCCTTACCTCAGTGACCCCTTTTCCAAAAATGGCTACGTAAGTGTCAGCTTTGAATTCTAATTCTGTGTTGAAATTTGAAATGCTGCTGATCTTACACATCCAAACTTCAGGTGGTGTATTTTGCTTTTGAATTTAAATACTTTTTATCTGTATTTTTCTCTAAGGAACATTATTATGATGGCGAAAGCGGTACAGGGTACTTAGCATGGAGAGTAAAAACTATACAGAGAGGCTTGGCTAAAGACCGACGTGCATCATTTGAAGGTACACAATGAAATTCTGAAATCTTCTACCTTTTTTGTTTCTTTTGTATAGATAGTTCTGCCATCTTTCACAGGAGCTCTGTTTCTAAGTTGCCTTTTTAAGGATTAACTTCATTTATCATTCTTTCAGCAGTGTTGAAGCTTTTAAAATGTTTTTATTGTCATCAGGACAAGGAACGTCTGCTGAAGCGAGGTCTGGAGGACCAACTGTAAGACGGCAGTCAGAGTTTAATCCAGAGACCAACTTGAATGAGGATGAATGCAAGGAAGCAATTGCATTCATGCACCATTCTTCTGATGAGGACACCATCAAGAAGAAAATGAAGTTGACATTCTACTATCGCCACAACATGGTTCTTGACCCCATGCAGTCAAATTAAATATTGACAATCTTTTCACGATTCAAGGACATTAAAGGCTTGGTAAAGTGTCTATAATCATACTTTTAACAATACAATAAAATGTACTAATGTTTAGATTTAAGTTTATTCAATGCCTACTTCACTGTAAACCCAGATTTTGATTCAACTCAAAGAGATTGAGTACATATTACTTAAATGTGTCTAATTTATTGACATTACTTGTTAATTCTGATTAAGCTGAACTTTTTCTTGTCCTTTCTTATTGTAATTGAGTTTTTAAGTCCAATCAGTAGTGTCTACTCAAACAAACTTAGTTTGTATTACTTAAACATGTGTCATTTCTTTACATTAATTATGAATTCTGAGTAAACTGTACTTTTAATGGCCTATCTTATTGTAATTATGTGTTTGAGCTAAAACAACTTAATATCATCAAGTTTTGCCTGTCCAACGGTAAGTTCAGAGGGTCAAAACAAAATACGAAATCGCAAATTATTTTAAGAGTAAATGTTAAGATAACAGTGTTCAGCAGGGCTGAGTTTTGCAGTTTGTCAACCAAATTTGAAGAGGTGCAGTACAATATTGTAATGATTGGCATTAAAGAGGAAGATATTTTTTCTTTTCATGCCATCACTGAGGAAACTACACACCAGAAGCCCCACTCAAAAAATGGTTTTGTGCCACTGTTCGTTTTACTCAGATTAGTTTTTTTAAAACAACACAAATATATTTCACTTTCCTCCAAAACACTATTGTATGGTGTAACTTAAACTGTTTCATTTTCCATTTTACTTAATTATCAATCGTTAAACTAATGTAAAGGGTTTAATTTCGCAATTCAAAAACCGGATGTGACGATTTCTAACGTATGATGAAGACAGCGCGAAGAAGGAACATGGCGGCAGCGATAGGAGTATCATCAAGGTAAGGACATTTAAAGTTTCTATGTGTTAAGCCCATTTCTGTTAGCGTTAGTGAATTTCTCTTCCGAATTTCGGTTAGTATAGTCGAGTATTGTGTGTAATTATTTATTGCGCCATTAATGGATGATTTCATGCGGTTGGAAAATGTGAGTTGCATGTGGAAAGCGCATGATTCTCTGTAACGTTAGTGAACACTTATTTAACGTTATATACGTGTGCTTGTGGAACAAAGGATGGGACAATATATTAGAATTCATACTGGTTTTCTGGCGAATTAATGTGATAAGCAGTTTAACGAGACAACTTCCTTGTGCTCTTACACTTAACTATTGGAGTCTCATTACAATTGGCTGAAGCAAGTTCAAATAATGCCACAGTCGACTGTTGCAGAAATTTTTGCATTGTATCTGCTAACGTTATTCGTTTTTTTCGTTTTCTTTTTTATTACAGTATGCATTTTATCACGGTTTCCTTCATCACTGCCTTTGGGGAAATACAGGAATGTCAACGAATGTGACGGTGAAAACGACATTTTGGATAAAGGTAACGTTAAGTGAACGCTGAATCACTTTTTTTAAGATTTATAAACAAGTAATAATTTTCCCGTGTTTTGTTTCAACCCATGTCTCAGCACAATTAGAAGTTTTGGTTATGAACATGCTCATACAGTGACGTTGTCAAACCGATCGCTACTTCGAGTTGTTCAAATTATAGATGCTCCAGACATGTAACGTTAATCATGCCCGCGCTTTTAGAACAGTAAACGTGACTCTGTTCATCGCTCAATAAATCATTGAATTTTCATCGATACTGCTACAATACAGCATTGTGCAGCCTATGATTGTAATAAACATTGTGCTATTAATGTCAGATGAGTCATGTTCTACAGAACTGACCCCTTGGTGGAACATGTAACTATAACTGATTTAAAGGTACACTGTAGCTTTGTAGCTTTTGGCTCTTTAAAAACCAAACTGCATGCATTTTGTGGATTTCATTTTCTTTGTTAACAAACACATTGGTTGATTCCGATGCCAGTTGCATTTTTTTCCCCTTTAAGCTAACTTATTTGCTCTATAATATGACAGCTGTCATGCACAAGACATAATAGCAGATGGGCTAATTGAAATGTGTTTATCACTGTACAAAAAGCAGCACTGTGATTATACAGAGTAAGAGAAAAAAATGGCTATCAAAACTTTTCTAAAGCGGGTCAGTTCCCTTCAACGATGCATTCATATAAACCCCCAATTCAATGTTACAATTTTTGCTTGCTGCCTTGTACACTATTTTCTCTGCTGCAGCATCTGTGTTGTCCTCTTTCCATCCAACTTCAGCGTGATCTGCCTTTAGCCTTTGTGACCGTCGTTTTTACAGACTTTGTAATATTTCTACACAAATTACATTTTGGGAAATTAGTGCAATAAAGTTTGTGCAAGTCAAGAATAGAAACTGGCCAAAATAAAACTGAAAAAATAGTGATTTATGGCCAGTTGTCCGGTGCATCTCTACCACTAAAATGTATGCTTATAAAGGGCTTCCCATAACGTATCAGAGTAAGACGAAAACATGTTTTGGGATAAGGATTGATGTATTGATTAATTTAAATTGATCTTGAACAAAAAATGACAGTTTACCTTTAAATTGTGAAGTGGGTTACTCCACCCCAAATTGCAAATTGTCATTAATCACTTACCCCCATGTCATTCCAAACCCGTAAAAGCTTTGTTTATCTTCGGAACACAATTTAAGATATTTTAGATGGAAACCAGGAGGCTTTTGACTGTCCCATTGACTGCCAAGTATTACCACTGTCAAGGTCCAGAAAAGTATGAAAAGCATCGTCAGGATAATCCATCTGCCATCAGTGGTTCAGTATGAATTTTATGATGCGAAGAGAATACTTTTTGTTGCGCAAAAAAACTAAAATAACTTCAACTTCAACAATTATTCTCCTCTGAGTCACCCTGGCAAGAGGGTGCATCAAGGCGTATGTTATCTACATCAGCAGCACCACGCACATGTGTTATGTGCAGATCAAAGCACACGCTTGCTTTGTGGTACTCGCCAAAATGACGCTAGGGTGATGCGGAGGAGAAGAATTGTTGAATAAAGTTATGTTTTTTTTTGTGCACAAAGTATTCTTGTAGCTTCACAAAATAAAATTACATGATGTCACGTGGACTATTTCAACAATGTTTTTGGTACCTTTCTGGACCTTGAACGTGATGGGATCCTTATGGAGAGTCAGAGGACTCTTGGGTTTCATCAAAATATCTTAATTTGTGTTCTGAAGACGAACAAAGGTTTTATGGGTTCGGAACAACATGAGGGTGAGTAATTAATGACAGTAATTTTTGGGTGACTTAACCCTTTGAAACATTATCCTCTCAACTCACCAGTGTCTAAGTTTTGGGGTTATGGTCATCAGCATGCACAAAAAAGACGAAAATGTAATAGGATTATATTTATTAAGATTTGAAGTACAATAAATGCAAAATATGTAGTATTACTATAAACTGGCAGATTTTGCAAATGCATTAGCTTACAAAAATATTTTGACAGAAGGCAGACTTGTCCAAACCTCTTCTTGGAGGGCCAGTGTTCTGCAGAGTTTAGCTACAAGTTACCCAACACACCTGTCTGGAAGTTGTAGTAAGTCTTATTTGAAAATTACTAAACTTTGATTCGCTGGTTCAGGTGTATTTAATTAGGTTGGAGCTAAACTCCGCAGGACAGTGGCCCTCCAGGAGCAGGCTCTTTCCCTTAAGAAAATGATTAAACACATGATGGATGAATGACTGACAATTTTTAAGTGTGCCTGTGATTGTGTAAAAAATGTAACGGCTATATTTTGTTAATGTTGTTATTTGCATCTTTAGACTGATGACATTGAAGTGAAGAGAGAATGCATAATCAAATCCCTATGTATCTACCTAAATGAAGACCCTAGCAGTCTTATTCTGGATTTTATGGTCAGTATTTATTTATTTTTTATTAACAAAAATGTTCCTGTATTTTCAAGGATATTAAATGCTGTGGCACAGTTAATATGCAGGAATTTAAGAGTTCTCCATCATTTTAAATTACCTCTGTAGGATACAGACGGTGCCAGCACTCAGGAGGCAATCCAGAAAGCTGTCGTGGGAATCTATGTCATACGATACGAAGGTGCTGACATTGAAGACAGTCCAGCAGATGTTGGAGTGGTCTTGAAGGTGAAAAGTTATCCAGGACCTCTGCAGTGTACCATATGCAACAGCCATGTTGCTGGGACTGATATATGGACTAAACTTATACCCTCCTGAACTCAGGTACACTTTCGAGGTACTACAGAAGTTATTTCTGGTGCTTGATGGCAACAAGCTATCCAAATAAAGTGCAAACACTGAAGACAAAGCTCTTCTCTGATGTGTTCGAGTAAGGACTCTTTCTGGAATGTTTTATCGGTTACCTTTAAATGCCAAGTTTTAGAAAATGGTTTTGTAATGTGGGTTACACTTGTTCAGCTGTATTTATAGCATGTTCAAATTTGTTGCAAGGTGACTTATTTCCCGTATGTGCTCAGGGCATCTGTAATTTTCAGCAAAAAAAAATATCCATTAGACTACATCAGTGATCTCATTGATTCAAGATGTCATTTGATAATTGTTGTTAGCTATCTGTTCTTAGTCTAAATTGAAATGTTTTTGTTCAGATTTATTTTTAGAGGAAGTAGTGCAAGCTGCCCATTTCTTGGAGGCTGCTTGGCATAGTAGAAGTAACTTTTTCTGTAAAAGTTGTTTAATATATTACAGAATTGATTTCTGACCAGAACCTCATTTGTAATCTGCCAACTGTCATTTCTAACCTCATTTTTTTTTTCTCAATTAAGAGGAAGAACTTATTTATTTTTGTTGACTTTTCTAAAATAATGCATTTGCACAAGTCTAATCTCTTGAATGTAAGATTGAGCAGGCTGTTTAAAACTGTTTATTATGCTTGTTTAACAAATACAGTTTGATTGTTTGTTACAAATCTTGCCTTTGTATGAGTCATTACATGACAGTCACACACACACAAAATGCTTTTTTAAAGGGAGTAACTTTAAATAGAAACAATTGAGTTAAAATAACAATAACTAATTGGATGGAACCACTCTCCATAATTTAATTGGCTTGTTTGAAACCAAGCTCCTTATGTTGGTTCAGTGAAACATATTTGGCCAGTTTTTAGTAAACCAAAACATGTTGACTGAACTTAATTGGTTTAAGTTAAAGGAAAGTGATTAAATTGATTTGGACATTACTATTTCACATTGATTTTCCTCATTCAATTGTGTTGTCTCAACACTGTAATTTTACATCGATTCAAAAAAATCCATTAATGTAAATAATGTAAAACAATTTGGTTGTGTGGAACCACTGTCCATAATTTAATTAAGTTTAAAGAATATTTTTTTTGAGTGTATTAGGCCATGGCTTTGTTTCTTTTGTTGTTAAAAAAAAAGACATGTTCAATAAAAATAAAATTGGATCAGTGTAATGTTGCAGTTGTATGTATGTATTTTACATGGCGCTATTGATTGAAAGATATTTTGAGTTTCAGGAACAAAAGTTAAGTTGGGTCAGTTAGAATATACAATTTAGTTAAATTGGTTATGGAGTAATGCTTACTTAACAAGCTGAGTTAAATAAATGGGTGGGGAATGATTGTTTAAACTAAGTATCTTCAGTTACTGTAACTCGGTTATAAGTACATTCAACTTAAATGTTCTATTCCATTCCATTATGGGCTTAAGTACATTGAACGTAGTTCACCTCACTTATTCAACTAATGCTTCATTACTTAAAAATTTTAAGGCAACGGGTTACCTGGGTTTTTTTAAGTAAATTCTACTTATCCGGGTTTACAGTGTTGGGTTTATATCTATAATGATTTGTCTGGTACTTAGAAAAAAATATATTTTGTCATCCTTTTCTGCCTCTTCTTAGATTGAGCAAGACTTTGTTCTGATGTTTGGAGAAGGAGTGTCAGGCAAGCTACTGGAGAAGTGGACCACTGTATTCAAGAAAAAAGTGATTCAGCAGTGCAAAAAGCTTCCAAACACCAGTGATTTGGAAGAACTACTGCTAGCAGCTGAATCTCCTGCTGGTGACTCAGAAGAGGGTGTTAATTGTGGTAAAATGTTTGATTAATTTTAAATGTAAAATATTCAGTAAAAATATTATTGAACAAATTATCAAAGGAACTTAAGGGTGAAAGATTTAGTCCCCATATATTTTTAATGTTCTTTACTATTATTTTTCACTTCCAGTTTGCTTTATTGATCAGATTTTGCTAATATAAAATATGTTTAAAAGCTTGGGACAGCGACCTCTCTTCCATAATACTTCTGTTGCATCTGATCCCACCTTCTGCCCAAGGCCGGAAAAGACCAGGAAAGGTTTCTGCCTCTCAAGCAGAAAAACAGCTTGTTGTATTCAAGAAGGTTTGTTTGTTTTATTTTATTTTTCTGTTTTATATTTAACATATCAGTGATAGTTCTCTTCAATTTGCTTGGTTTTCCCAGAGTGGAACAAACATTGAGGAGCATCTTCGAGAAATCACAGCTATTGCTCAGCCCTACCTCCTGGCCGTGGGACCTCAGAAGAATTCAGTTCACCAGTACTTCATCGTTCTTGATCAGCATGCCATTCCATGCAAGTCAACCTCTTCTCTTGGTGCCTTTGACGAGCTGTTTAAGGCACACTTTGTTTTTGGCACCTCTTACAACATTATGCTACACAACATGTACACTTTCATTCAGACCACTGTGTACAACATAGATGTTGGCAAAGTGAAAGAAAGCCCTCGTGTTGCTGAGGTTAGAGCAAGGCTGCTTAGCTAGGTGCCTTAAGTTTTCTGCCCTCATGAAGTGTTTTGTTTGTCAGGCTGAGTTATATGGTTCAAAATTGCTTCTTAGGCACTTCAGATTGGTTCATGGTTTTGTTCCTGGAAAGCATCTCCACCTTAAATGTGTAGAGGAAGGGTGTAGTTCTGTGTTTGGTACTTTTTCAGGTTTTAGAAAACATTTGAATACAAAACATACTGAGCAGAGTGACCGGAATTCTGACACCATTGACAATCGTGCGACTGCTGAGGCAGAAAGACAAAGTAGTGCTCAAACATTTGATCAGATTGGCACTGTTGGAGAGGTGGCCACAACATCTGTTTTGTTAAAGTCAAATAAGAGCACTTTGGATATGTGTGCGTTCGTTGTTGCACAACTAAAAGTTGCTGGGTTAAGTCAGTCTGCTATAAGTGGTTTTGTTTCATCTATGGAGGAAGTCGTTTTTGAGATTCACAATCAGGCCCAGGATGCAGCTTTGCTATGTCTGTCTCCACATGACATTGCTACTAAAAGGAAAATAGAAAGTTCAATTCAACATTTGGAAAATCCTTTTACTTTATTAAATTCTGAAGCCAAACGAAAGAGACTTTTTACAGAGAAATGGGGAACTGTTGAACCAACCGAAATAGTGATTGGCACAAGATTTGATAGCAGGAGAAATAAAACCACTGGGACATTTGATCAAGTTGTTGTAACAGATAAATATGCTTATATACCCATTTTAGAAACACTAAAGTCAATTTTACAAAATCCGCATCTTACTGATTTGTTTAAAGCCAGGCATGTTCCAAAGGAAGGTGTTTATGTTGACTTAAGTGATGCGGCACATTTTAAAAGTAATCCTTTATTTTGCACAGAAAAAGATGCCTTACAAATTCAGTTATTTTACGATGATTTCGAGACTGCTAATCCATTGGGTTCCAAAAAAGGTATACACAAATTGGGTGCTATCTATTTTACATTAAGGAATTTCCCCCCCATTTTTAACTCCTCATTGGATAATATTCATTTATGTGCCCTCTTTCATGCACAGGATATTAAACGGTATGGTTTTAATTCTATAATCGAGCCTCTAGTAAACGATCTAAAAGTGCTTGAGACTGAGGGGTTAAGAATCCAGTATCGGGCGTTGTGTTAGGGGTACAATTGTTCAAGTCACAGGGATAACCTTGGCTTACACAGCTTATTGGGGTTTCTGGAGTCATTTATGGCTCAATATTGTTGTCGTTTCTGTGTTCTTGAGAGATCGTTTTCAGTTTGTGTTTTCCGAAGATAACCCTGAGGTTGTACTAAGAACAACTGAGATGCATGCTCTGCACTGTAAAAGGTTACAAGATGACTCTACACTACCTCATGTTTATGGCGTCAAGCGGGTGTGTTTGTTAAATTCACTCAGTATTTCAACACAACAAACAATTTTGCTGTGGATATAATGCGACATTTTAGAAGGTGTCGCTCAGCTAGAGGTAAAACTTGTTCTGCAGTACATTCAGCACAATTTTCTGAGTGCTGATGATCTTGCTGGTAGAATGCATGCTTTTGATTATGGTTACAATCAGCAGAGAAACCGTCCTCCAATGGTCAAATTGTGTGGTGGAAGTAACGATTTGGGTTTAAATGCCATCCAATCTTGGTGCTTGTTGCAACATGCCTCTGTTATTTGGTGATTTAGTGCAGAGAGATGATAAACACTGGTATCTTTTGCTTTTACTTCTGCAGATTGTTAACATCGTATTTTCACCAGTCCTAACAGAAGGCATGACTATTTATCTTAAACATTTAATAATTGAACATCACCAGCTATTCAAAAAAATATTTCCTGAAAAAAAATCTGTTACCAAAGCATCACATAATGATACATTACCCACGGTGTATAAGAAAAATTGGACCAATTCTGCACATGTGGTGTATGCGTTATGAAGCTAAACACAAGTTCTTTAAAACACAATTAAAAAGCTTCAAAAACATCACTAAAACACTAGCCAAAAAGCACCAGAGTTGTATGGCAATGCACTGGGAGTCTTTTAGCCAGTACAGATTGACTCTTGGGCCAGGGAAGATGAAGGAATTCAGTGGACTTAAAGGTGGGATGGACATGGCTTCCAAACTAGGAGTGGAAATATCAGAACTTGTCTATTCTGTAAAATGGGTAAAACATCATGGCACAGAGTATCGCCTTGACTTTATTATCTGTACTGAAGTAGCATGTGAGATGCCTGTGTTTTGCAAGATAAAGACTATTGCTGTGAAAGATGAAAATGTACTGTTATGTGGAACACTGATGGAAACACTCTGTTTTGATGACCATTACCATGCATTTACAGTCAGACTGCATCCAGACCAAGTTTTGAAGGTAGTGAATGTTAACGAGCTGTGTTACTTCAAACCATTTGATCTTCAAATTAAATATGGCACAACAGATTCTGCTCTGCATATAGTGCCCTATTGCCATTTTATGCAGATGTGATGTTTTTTCAGATGTGATGTATTTGTGTTTAAGCCTGACAGTGTTTTAATAAATGGTACGTTGATGTGGTTTCTGTTTTATTTCATGGGGGGAAAAAAAACCTATATGTTGACTTTGCACTATAGCAGGGAAACGTAGTTACACCACAGAGTGAAATATTGACTTACTGGAGTTATTTGATCAGCATTTAAAATATTTTATTGCAACACCAAATGGGTTTTAAAATTGTATTCACTGAGTGGGATTTCTTTCACCAATAAAAAGATAAATAAACTCTACAAAAGTGAAATATTAACACTAATTGGTGTTAATTTTCCCTCGGTGTTAAATTGTGGTAACACCAATTAGAGTTAATTTCCTTTAGTGTTAAATTGTAGTAACACTATTCAGTGTTGAGCAGTGTTAATTTTTTACTCCGAACAGAGTTAATTTTACACTGAAAATTGAACACTACGACAAGAGTCATTTTATCACCAATTCTGAGTGGGACCAAATACACTCGGGTCCAGTGTTAAATTTAACTCTTAAAGAGTTATTTTAATACTGCAAAATTTTATGTGTAGCAATTGACACACAGTCTTGGTTTCCAACTCATGTACTGGAAAGCATTCAACTCGGGTGTGTCGAGTTCTGACATCCGACTTCTGAGGTAACTAGAACGCAGCATTTGTTGACAGTGAATTTTGTTGCTGCCCATGCAGATCAGTCATTTCTGAGGTTTTTACTAATGGGCTGTTCACTTTGACTGCAGTGTGCGACAAAGAATTGACCTGATGACATTGGTGACATGAGTGACAAAGACCATTAGCAATAAGATAAAGTAAACTTAACACAAAAACACTTTGTTTAAAAGTGATTTGTAAGTGCCCATTGTTGCCTACAACATCTTAAACATTTCACATTGCGCAATTATAAAGTTTTTGCAGGATGAACCCTTTGATGATATCCACCAATAATATGTTTTAAGATAAAAACAAAGTTTAAATTCTCCTGCTGTTTATAAACAACAAACCAATAACCTTTTAAACAGTACAGTAACTTCTCATATTTGATAAGACTCCCCAAAGTGTTTTGATTTAAATGTTGGAAGTCTATAATGGTTACGCTGCAGTGCTTTCACTGACAGCAACTTGGGGAAATTTCTCAGTGTACTTTAAAACCTTAAACTCTCGGCTTGCTTTGCATTCCATCCTTTCATCTCATGTATGCTAAGCACTGGGACTAGCACTGCGGGAAAGATTATATTGTTTTTGAAATTACAACAGCCTTCAATTTGCAGAGTGTGTGTGCACATATGCATCCACACACATTTAGACAAAGGGCTTCATCTCAATAAAGTGAGATCCAATTAAACATTCTGACCTACATAAGTCAATGGCTGAACTTCTCCACCAGCCAACAGCATAGAATATACATTTCAGACTTTGATTAAAGGAGCATGAAAGAGTGAGAGGCTAAAATTGAGGTTCAGACTTTAAAAAACAAGCTGCACCAGAATTAATTGCTTGCTTGTGTTTTGTCTACTTAGCTCTGATTGATCGTTTTCAGCTGCGTAATTTTAGTAAATATTGCGCTTTTAATATTTATTGTTTGCTGTAATGTTCTATGAATATTTGATATTGTCTTTGCCTTTGCTAGAGTAACAAGAAAAAAACAATATCTGTTTTTTGTTACACTTGGTCTATAATAACCCTTCCTGCATATTATATAAGATAGAAATTCTAGAAATGCTTTTTCTGCTAATACTTAAATTCAAATGGATACTTGGAAACATTTTAATCTGGTTTCCGAGCGCATCACAGCACAGAGACAGCGCTTATTAAGATAATAAATTATATTCGCCTTAA
Source organism: Gymnocypris eckloni scoliostomus (assembly GCA_027564155.1). Lineage (NCBI taxonomy): Eukaryota > Metazoa > Chordata > Actinopteri > Cypriniformes > Cyprinidae > Gymnocypris > Gymnocypris eckloni. Next base: position 19,294,275 of record CM050432.1, on the reverse strand, counting down.
TTCTGATACAGGCAAAATATCAGTGCTGGTATTACTAGATCTTAGTGCTGCGTTTGACATTGTCGATCATAACATACTTCTACAGAGACTGGAAAACTGAGTCGGGCTTTCTGGGATGGTACACAAATGGTTCAGATCGTACTTAGAAGGGAGAGGTTATTATGTGAGTATAGGAGAGCATAAGTCTCTGTGGACGTCCATAACACGTGGAGTCCCTCAAGGCTCAATTCTTGCACCGCTCTTGTTTAGCCTGTACATGCTCACACTAAGTCAAATAATGAGAAATAACCAAATAGCCTATTACAGCTATGCTGATGATACCCAGATTTAACTAGCCTTATCTCCAAATGATTATAGCCCCATTGACTCCCTCTGCCAATGCATTGATGAAATTAACAGTTGGATGTGCCAAAACTTTCTTCAGTTAAACAAGGAGAAAACTGAAGTCATTGCATTTGGAAACAAAGATGAAGTTCTCAATGTGAATGCATACCTTGACTCTAGGGGGTCAAACAACTAAAAATCAAGTAAAAAATCTTGGGGTGATTCTGGAGACAGATCTTAGCTTTAGTAGTCATGTCAAAGCAGTAACTAAATCAGCATACTATCATCTAAAAAAACATTGCAAGAATTAGAAGTTTTGTTTCCAGTCAAGATTTTGAGACACTTGTTCATGCCTTTATCACCAGCAGGGTGGATTATTGTAATGGTCTCCTCGCCGGGCTTCCGAAGAAGACCATTAGACAGCTGCAGCTCATCCAGAACGCTGCTGCAAGGATTCTGACTAGAACCAGAACATCTGAGCATATCACACCAGTCCTCAAGTCCTCCTTACACTGGCTTCCAGTTACATTTAGGATTGATTTTAAAGTACTTTTACTCATTTATAAATCACTCAATGGCCTAGGACCTAAATACATTGCAGAAATGCTCACTGAATATAAACCTAACAGACCACTCAGATCAGTAGGATCGAGTCAGTTAGAAATACCAAGGGTTCACACAAAACAAAGGGAGTCCGCTTTTAGCTATTATGCCGCCCGCAGTTGGAATCAGCTTCCAGAAGAGATCAGATGTGCTAAAACATTAGCCACATTTAAATCCAGACTCAAAACTCATCTGTTTAGCTGTGCATTTGTTGAATGAGCGCTGTGCTACAACTGAACTGATTGCACTATGTATAATCATTTTCTATTCTTAACTGTTTTAAATTCATTTAAAATCCTCATTTAGTTTTTATTGGTGTGAATGCTTTTTTTGTTTCTGTATTTTTGTATTATTATTTTTAATGTATATTTCACTTCCTTTTATGTAAAGCACTTTGAATTACCACTGTGTATGAAATGCTATATAAATAAACTTGCATTGCTTTGCCTTAATATTGCCCAAAATATCATGCCACGTAAAACAGTTTGTTATGATTCACATTCCAACTTTTCAGTTATAACAAGTGATCACATACTTAGATTCATGCTAACATACATGCAAAAGGCAATGTGACAAGAGTCCATGTTATCAAGATTTGTGAGATAAATTAATTTGTTAGTTATTTAGTATTTAGCTTAAATACATCTACATGCTAAATCAAAAAGAATGTGACAAGTACATCTGCGGTATCAAGATGCAGTTTAAATGTTTAAGGTACAGAATTAAACTTGATGTTAATACTTATGTACACAATTAAAGGTAATGAATTTAGCTTAACGCTAACCTATACATGCAAATACAAAAAGAATGTGACGAGGACATCTGTTATTAAGACACAATTAAAGCTTTCAAGGTAAATTACTTTAGCTAAATGCTAACATTTGCATGCAAACCGACTGTGACAAGGGCATATGTGATGTTGATATAGAATTTATGGGTAAATCTATTTTATTTCTTACTAAACCCCTAAAATGTAGCAAATGTTGTAAAGTCAATGTAAATTGCCGCCTATTGTGTTTTTGCAATGTTTATGCATTTTGAGTAAAACAATGGGAGCTATGTACCAAAACTAATCCAGACAGTGAATTGATACAACGATGCAGAAATAGCTACTTGGATAAGTGAAATGAACTGAAAAGGAAAGCTGTTTTAGAAGAAGTTGATAAAACTCTACAAAAGACTAATCATTTTCTTTAGAATAATGTTCACTGTTGAACCACAAACATAAAACCACTAACATTTACATTAACAAAGTAAATTGGGTATTGTACACCTGTACTGTATACATTTATATTCCCATACAACACAGGGCTCTAGACTAACTTTTTGCACTGGGTGCACTGGTGCGCCTAACTTTTTTTCTTAGGTGCACCAGCACAAAAGTTAGGTGCACCCAAATTTTCATATAGGCAATATTGACTAGTAAACGATTAACTAACAATCTGGTCAACATAAAGTTCTTTATTTGAAGCACAATTCTACAAGAAAGGTAACTTACTGAAAAAGTGTTGGTGCTTAAAGTGCTTCACTGAGCTAATATTTAAACTTAAAAAAATCTCAAGATAAATGAAATAAAAAGAACATCTAAATTAAGTGTTTTAAGGGCTTCAAACTGAACATCTCATAGCTCAATGTATTATGGACTATCCTCTATTGCAGTCACATGCCTCTCGGATGGCCAACTCCTGTAGTTTGTCCTTCTTGATCTTTGGCCTCGGCTAAACCAGCTGCCACACTCTCTCTAGCATCAACATCTTCCAGACTTGCCCCCTCTACACAGATTCTTATCAGATCTTCCACTGTGTCTGAACGAAGGGATGCTCTAGTGCAGTGCTTCTCAAACCCTCCCATTAAACCTATTAAAAAATCCTTCAAAATATACCACAGACAACATTCTTCTAATATTGTTATGACTTTTCTGACTTCGAGAACCATTGTAGGGCTCCAGACTAGCATTTAAGGACACCAGCACCAGTGCCTTTAAGTTCTACAGAAGGTGGCACCAGCACCTGACAGTAAAGCACTCACCCTAATCACACATGTACATCTTGTACACACATGTACAAGACGTCTTACAGATATACTTGTGCTGTCTGGGTAGTTGAGATGCAGTTCAAAATTAACTTTTATCAATGTAATTCATAATGTCTAAATATAATTTAATAAATACAATATATATATATTAGTGGTGGGCCGTTATCGGCGTTAACGTGCTGCGTTAACGTGAGACTCTTATCGGCGATAAAAAAAATATCGCCGTTAATCTATTCTCAAAGTTGGGTTGGGAGCTGGGTCTATACTACGCAAGCTATGATGACTTTCACCTTGATATTTTAGCCGGATGTATACCTAGCCGAATTGCACTGTAGGGGGGCGAGAACGAGTCTTGAACTAGAGGCTCGCAGTCCGTGATGGACAGATTGTTAACGGCTGGTCCATGTGGTAATACAATCGGGCAGGACATCCAAACGCTCACCTATCATTCATCAACCTCAAATATGGCTTTTCATCTGAAAGATGTATGTAGTAGCAACTTTACATGGCCGCTCAATATGATGTTAACCTAGAGAAATGTGTGCTATTGAAGTGTTTGTGTGGAAGCGTTTGCTGCAGGACAGGCTCGGTGCGCTCACTTGCTCTTAAAATCTCCGTAATTTTGGTCATACAGATAAAAGTAGCCTAATACATCTTTCGAATCTGTAAAGACTCTACGTTTGTTGTGTGCACTCAGAATAACAACGAAACCTTGCGCTTTTAAGCAAACAGGATGCGCTTTAGGTCTCATGTGAACTTGAGAATTCACTCCCGTGTCACCCTCTGCTTCGAACCTGTGTGTATGCCTAACGTTACTGTGAAATTACCACATCAGGCGTGGACGTGCTAACATGGATGCAGCTATGAAGCTGCCGGGTTTGCTTCAGGGAAAATTTATTTTAAGAAGCTTCCCAATGGAAACTGTAAACAGTTCATCACGACCTCTTGTGTATCCCTACAGTTCAAAATTCATGTTTAACTGAATAAACAGTTAGTAAACACAAGTACATCTTATTGAACATAGTTTATTTTCATCACCAATTATCATAGTAGAACAGCTTTCTCAAGCAGTTTGTGATGCATTTTGGAAACAGGAGATGAGCCCTGGTCTAATGCGCCACCTGGCTTGAGAAACCCGTTCTCAAAGACTTACTTTTAGCCATTATTTGAGTAGCACACATATTCTGAATGCCTTCGGCAGAATTCAAATGAGCCATTTTAATCTAGATTAATCTAGATTAATTTCAAAATTAATCTAGATTAATCTAGATTAAAAAAATTAATCTATGCCCACCCCTAATATATATATATATATTAGGGAGTGCAAATGGCTGATAAGCCTATAAGTACTTCTCTGCAGCCATCTAATAGTGGTAATTTAATGTATTTTTTATTTTTAAATAAGTGGTTGCTTTCCTACATTATGAAAAGTTTAGTTTTATAAATGGGAAAACCTATGAAGGATGAACAAATAATGTCATCACATTAAAAATAACTTTAAAATTCGGTAATACTTAAAGTTTGCAGTGCTGGGAAAAGTTGTGTGAAGCATTTAAAAACACTTTAAGACATTCGACCATTTCTGTCACAAGTTGTTCCTGTAACGTTAGTTATATTAAATTAATGGTGAATGGTGGAGATTTGTGTTTATTGAATAACGTTTCTCCTGTTTTCCACATCAGTGGAGTTTGTTCTGATATCTGTAGCTTTAACATAATTATGTGCCGAATTTGAATGCTTCTCACAAGATCTGACAGAAATGTTATGGATTCTGCGGCTAATTCTACTACTTTCTTCACTGTATCTCCCAGCGCTGTGTATAACGGTGTCGCGTGATCGAGAGCAGCCACGCGGTCCGAGCAGATAAGCGGTCTGTAGCCCAAACGAGTAGCGCGGATTTGTTCCGCTTTCGGTTCGTTTGTCCAATGTAGCTCTTGTAAATCGTGCATGAAGAGAACGCAAAGCTGTTCATTCCATTTTTTGAACTGAGAAACAACCTTTCTTTGACTGAATGCGCATTGCGATGACGTCACAAGACGCGTCTAAGAGCAAAATCTGCAGCAATTTGGAAAATAGCGGAGTTTGCATGATTTTGCGATAAATTCAGCGATCGCAGAATCCTGGAGGGACTGTCAGACACTCACTGAACAGATCAGATTCAGAGAAAGAGCTGCGTGCATCTCTACTACTCACCTCTCTCTCTGACTGCAGCAGCACACGCATCTTCAAACGCACACACACATACAGGAATATCTGGACCACGGCCAATCAGAGGGGGGGTCCGCCCTTCACTATCTCTGATTGGTTTAGACCACGATATAAGCCTAACGGGGGTGTCTTTTGTTGAACCACAGAGTTTCTGAGTCGCGGATACTTTTTTTTTCTTTTCTCGAATGGCTGGACGCACCAGTGCGCCCTGGGATTTTTGTTAGTCGCACCCGAGAGAAATTAGGGTGCACGTGCGACCAAATTGGTCGCACTCTAGAGCCCTGCAACATGACCAAACACTTGAGCTTCCATACTAATGTAGAACTGATAGAGTTCACAAACAGCAGCATACCAACAGTGAATGGAGGAATAGGGCAGAGAGGTAAACGAAGGAGAGTGATCCCCTTTCCCACGTTTCATTAGAATAACTGTGCGTTCCTTTCATGTGAGAACAATGACAGCCCATCGTTCATGGTAATGTATGCATATATGGGCTCCTCACATGGGCCCAAAGGCCAGTCCACCCATTGTATCACTGTAGACCACAGGTCCATCCTAAAGCCCTCATCCAACACTCTGTACACTACACCATTCGCTCAGAGCTTATTTATATAGATTTTGATTAATTAGACAAGCAAAAAACATTTAAAGTGCAGAATCTATTAGCCAATCATGGTTGCTACTCATTCGACCAATATATCACCTTTGAAAGCACATGTGAGATACAGCGACGCTATTACACCAAATATATAGATAATACTAGATATTCTACATGAAAAAAAAAATCCTCAAAGCTGCACTAAAGCTTTCTAAATCAGTGTTCTTTCAGTGAAAGAGACCTATTCTAGGTACAAACCCTGACCTCCAATCAGACTTGTTTTTGTGCTTGTTTTGAGTTAATCAACTTATTTAATCATGTGAGCTCTCAACAAACAGTTGCAGCGCTGGTAAACAAAGCCTCCTCAGTTCCTTGCCAAGCCAACAACAGGACTCACGTACTTCAGATAATACAGTAGGCATTAATTGAAAACAGACAGATGCAGGGACGAAGCTAAGACATGTGGGAAAGAGGAGGAGGACAGTGAGTCAAGGGGAAGATGGGCGTTTTATTTGTGAGTGGACACAATGTGGCACATGACGGGCCGGCCTGTTTCTGAGAGTATTTGTGAGACTCAGCAGAGGAAAACTGTACTCCCTTAACTTCTAATTACTGAACACTTTCTTCAAAATCACAATAAACACACACACTTGTTCCAACCGTATACGTAATACAAAACTGAAGACAAGAAATCTACTTTTTTCTAAAAAAGGTCCAATAACAGAACAACCCGGAAGCCCGTATTGATTTAGTGTTCTTAATGACTTTCTCAGTTATGGTACATTTATGTATGGAGCCCCTAACAGGACAAAAAATATGAGAAAGGACAAAAAATTATATTTCAATGCTATTGCAATTTCTCACAAAACTTCTGCATTCCCCGGAGAAAGTTTACGTTCGCTCGCCAAACGTAAGTGATGGAAATACTGTAATATAAGGTGAGAGGAAAAACTATATTTCAATGCTTTTACTAGCAATCGCAGAGTTTCTCTGGGAAAAGTAATAGTTTTGAGAAGTCCCACAGAAAGTTTTGAAGGCAAATGCAAGGTTTCTTGGGGAACGCAAATGGTTTTGCGAGAGTGCTTGAAAATTTTTGCGAGCAAATGCTAGGTTTTTCAGAAGAACACAATACATTTTTGAGAGAACATGAAACGTGCAAAGCTTGTAAGTGAATACCAAAGCATTGAAATATTATTCATTTATGTATTATCAATTTTTCCCCAATCACCATGTCCCCTAGTCGGCTCCATATTTAACTATCAAAGTTGTCTCAGATGTTTCTCCTATAATTTATAAGGTGGAACAAATCACTAAAAATGCAACATTGCTAATTAATTTTGTCTTGAAATAAAAAAAATTATTGCTTCAAATCAAATGTTTTAAAGTTATTGGCATGGTTGGTTCATAATTAAGAACTCTCTATTGAAGACAATTGGGGAAAAGTGGCTGAGCTCTTAGAAGAAAGATCTGAGCAGACTAGAATCTCTACCTTGTGAGTTTAGAATCACATGACTGTGCTGATGATGTGAGAGGTAAAGCTGTTCTTCATTGGCAGGCCTTGCTGACCGCAAACAGCTTGGTGCCAGACTGATGGAAGTACTGAGAGAGAGCTGAAAGTAGAGCAGCCTATGTTATTTTCTCAACAAAAGAAGTCTATATTCCACTGAAGATGAATCTTAATAACCCACATGCCAACAAGAGGTGGGCAGATTTTGATAAACGACCTCTTCACTGTGAAAGGGTGTGATTCATAGAAATGACGACAGAAACCATCGGCCTGAAGCTCAATTGCAAATTAAAGAAAGAACAAACAGCTCATTTCTACATCAACCTTTTTTGCAGAGTTAAATAATTGACATTTCCAACATACCAAATCCTAATCTGAGAGCAAGTGGGCAAACATTTTTCATTCCAGTAAAAGTAACAATTAAGCTTGTCATATCCGGCGAGTTATTAATCATAAACCTGTAAATGATGAACAAATTTAAACTACAGGTCACTTTGTTTTCGCCTCAATCTTTGAGGCATAAGAGCATAATTTAATCAGTACCTATTGTGCTCCTTCACCATTATGAAAAGAAACTGTTGAATATATAAAACATCCATTACATTGTGTATACATATTCAAAGAACTAGTGTGGTTCAAAGGAATAAACCTTAATTGTGTATAAATGTTTGAGTACATAAAAGCAATCATCTTCCTTTGTCCATGGACTTCGGCAATAACAGTCAAAATGAATAAGACACAAACAGACTCCCTGAATCACACACACACACACACACACACACACACACACACACGATTAATGATCGTGGTCAATCTTTTTCCAGTGAATCATCAAAGTACTTCTCAAAGTGTTTTTATTTATATCTCCTAATATCTATCTTCTGGAAGCAAAAGCAAGCACAGAACAATATATGTATATAAATGTTTAAGAGAGGCCCTTACTTTTTACACCTTTCTATATCTTTTTTGCTACTGATTTTGCTACTTATGTAGTATCCCACAATGCAATGCATCCAACCTGAACTCCCATTTCAAGTGTAAAGAAGGAACTGAAAGACATTTTACCAGCAAGTTCACTCATCTACATCAGATGTAAATGCGTAATTCTGAAAAATATAGTTGCAATTTTTAGAAAATATAACTTTCCTCATCAGAATTACAGATTAAAACTTGCAATTGCTCACAATTCTTAATTTCACAATTCAGAATAAAAAATCTGAATAATCTAGAAATAAAAAAACTCGCTTTATATCTTTACATCTTGCTATTCTGACTTTATTTATAGCACTTGCAAGTTTATATTCCACAATTTTGACTTTATATTTACATACTGATAAAAAAAAATGTATAGCTTGAATGTACTGTAAGTCACTTTGGATAACAGCATCTGCTAAATGCATACGTGTAAATGTAAATATTTAGCAATTCTGATTTTATAACTCGAACTATCTCATAATTCTGAGAAAAAAAGTGAGAATTACAAGTTTGTTTCATGCACTTCTGATAAAAAATTGGGAATTGCAAGATGTAAACTCACAATAGCGAGAAAAAAGTCTGAATTGTGTGGTTAAAAAGTCGCAATTATCTTAAAAAAACTATGTATTCAGTGGTGGAAACAGCCATACACTGCATAGAAGTACAATATGAAGTGTGTTACAATTCTAAACAAAGCCTTCATCTTCACAGTATGCAAGAAAAATCATATTTCCCATGACACTTCTGGCACACAGTTTTGCTAAACCATTAGCTTCAGTCAGATGCCAAACTGTTACGCACTAAAAGCACCCTTGTGGGAGGAGGTGCCACACTGTCATTGAGAGTTTCAGAAATTAATTAGTTTTGATCACACAAGCTTTAGAAATAACAATTAAAGCGGAGGACTGCAGATCCTTGAGTGACAGCCTCATGAGGAAATATAAATCACCAACCACAAATAAAACCGCACAACTGCTTTCCTCAACAAACATGCTTCTCTCAGGGAGCTTCACTCAAAATGATCCGTCTCTCCCTACAACACTGCTTATCGCAGACATCCAGCAACACGAGACACAATAGATATGATGCTTGACTCAGACATGTCTCTCACAGAACTGGGATCAGATCTCTTGGTGGTGAAACAGCTTTTTCCATGTCTGTCACAGGAATGGACATGACGACACGGACACTTGCATATCTTTCAAGATGAAAGTTCCACTCAAAGTAAACTGTCCCAACACAAGTAGTGCAAATGTCTTTCTCTGCAGGTGATTTAATTTGAAGTGAAATAAAATCGACCCAAATGTACCTGCTAATCGGATAAATTCAGACCGATGAATCATTCGACCTTGAGCAAGAGTATGTGAACAAGCAGACAGCCATGGTGGAGTGATAAATTGACATGGCTGTACAAAAGCAATGGAGCTTCACACACATACACACACAGAACTCAACAGCAGCAGAAGGACACGTTGTTCTGATGTATCTATCCATCCCTCCATCCATCCATCCATCCATCCATCTTTGCTAGAGATATAACTTCTTACACATTTGTTCTTATATGATTCTAAAAAGTATCTCAAGTCAAGTGTTTTCAGATCAAGTGTCAGTGCTAACCTAAATCTTCTTGATTTGTTGGCCCACTCAGACACGCTCTTACTAAATTACCCTTTATTCACTCAAGATTCACTCTCAGGCAAATACTACAGCAGCCACAAACAAGTTATAGGCAAATCCAATAAGCCACTGAGAAACCTCCCAAAGACCTCATACAATACAAAGTGACTTAAACAGGATATTTAGATAAGACACGTTGTATGGAGTGATCCTGGGTGAGATTCAATTGTTGTTAGAGAAGTACTCCACTACAGGATAAACTATAGAGGACTAAGAGTGTCAAAAACAGGATTTTTTCAAATGTATATTAATTAAAATGTATAAAAAAAATTACATAGATTTCAATATTATACAAAATACATCATGCAAAAATAAACCAATCTTAATTATTTAACAATATATATTATTTTAATAAGAAAATTGCATTTACAGTCAAAAACATACAAGCTCCCACTGTATGTGTGTATAGGTGGTAAAATATTTCCTGTAATTCTGCCATAATTATAATTAATATAATTAAATATTAGTTATTGGATTAATAGTTATTGCTAGTTTATGTGTTTTTAGCATTTTAATTTAGATATTTGTGTATACATGTGTGTGTGTGTGTGTGTGTGTGTGTGTGTGTGTGTGTGTGTGTGTGTGTGTGTGTGTGTGTGTGTGTGTGTGTGTGTGAGAGACCCTCTGTGAAATCCAGGCTAAAGTCTCAAAATCTAATATTCAAGCATTAAAGTTTGATTTCTACCATTGATTTATTTCACTATAATTTAAATCTTTGGACATGACCTTACTCAGTCAATATCAAATATATAAAGGATGATTTTTTTTGTAGAAAACAGCTAATCACAAAAAAACGACTTTAGCTGGGTTTTCTCAGAGGGGGTCACATATTTATATACTGTATTTACACTGTCTCTGTGTGTGTGTGTGTGTGTGTGTGTGTGTGTGTGTGTGTGTGTGTGTGTGTGTGTGTGTGTGTGTATTTTCTTCTTTTTTTATTTAAATTCGTTTAAGTCATCCAGTGTCCCCCTAGATGGCCCTGGGCCCTTGGCCCCTAGAAACAAGGGTAATTGTAAATACAATCTATTTATATATGTTTTAATTATTAAATTGATAATTGACACCTATACATTAATTTCTTCACTAAAATATACAATTGGCGAGATACAGAGTAAAACGTGTTTACAAAACATTAGATAATTATCAATTATTATATTATTAAGGATTTGTACTTGACATACAAAATAGAAAAATGTCACAGAAATCCCTATGTAGTGGAAATAGAAAATGACATGCTTATTAATTCAAATTGCTGTAACAAAAAACAAACAAACAAACAAAAAAACTACCATTCTGTTGGTTATAAGACCTCAGTGGAGACGACTAGACTACTAATTCAAATTTCAGGTGACTTTTAATAAGCTTTCAACGGAAACCAAAATTATAAATATATGGCACCAGCAACATTTATTCTTCATTAAAAGGGGCGATGCAATATAAATCCTTCAAGCAAATAAATAACAGTTCCTCAAATGTGTTCTGCTCTGAAATATCATATACAGTATATGAACAGTATTAGAAACGGAACAGATCAAGAAAACAGGGCTCGCTGCCGCTATAGTTAAGATCACCACAGCTGGCTCTCTTGAGAGAACCTCCCATTTGAACGAAAAGTGAAAGACTGCAAGATGGAGAGGAAGTGTTAAAGAGTAATGACTCTCCATTATCACAAACTCTGACCCCTCTCATGGGCGTTGAACCATGCACACTGACAATAACTAAAGTGCTGAGGGCGAAAGACAGTTTCAGATCACTAGAGGTCCAGTATTTCCTGACCGCTGCAGGATTTCTGGGTGACTGCATGCACATCATTACTACATGAGCGCCAGGATGCCATGCGTTCACCTGGGAGACACAAGCCTCATAGACATATGACAAGACAAGCATTCATGGGCAAGCTGCTATAAAGCTTGAGACTATAAATGAGATGCATCAATACATTTTCACTAGTCTAGACGGGGTGGAACCCATTCCTGCCTTTCCTGAAGCTAGAGTCTACACTGCAGTTGGTCCTGCGCTTTCATAAACAAACACTGCAGTGAATCCACTGCAAATAAACAAACTAGATGCGCTTGCACATACTCACGACACAACAGTAGGGTGTTGCTATGCGGTTTCAAAGGTGTTCTAAATGGTTCCTAGGGTGTTGTTAGGTGTTTTATAGGGAGCTTTGGCTAATTTCTAGGTGGTTGCTAACCTCCTCAAATCAAAAGATATAACTTTATAGTCCTTTTTTATTATTTACCAGTCAACAATCAATTCAAATGGTTTTTCAAGTAATAGATTGTGAATGAATCAGTGTTTGCACATTTTTCTCTTGAACAAACTGTTCTCATTCTCAAAATTATGGCATAAAAAGACATAATTATGACATAAAAGAAAAGAATGACATGCAATGTCATTGACAATATGATAAAGTCATATTTATGACAAAAAAATCTTAATTATGACTTGGTTGAAACAATTAGATAAAAATTCATAATTCTGACAATAATTATGACTTTTTATCTCAATTTGGACTTTTTATCTAATTATGATTGGTATCTCAATTTTTTTAAATAATGCTTTGTTAAATTATAATTATGAAACGTCAAAAAGTTTGAAAAAAAATATTTTTAAGTCATAATTATTACTTTTATCTCAATTCCAACTTTTTATCTAATTATGATTTGTACAGTACCGCGATTAAAAAAAAAATGTTTTGTTAAATTATAATAATTATAAAAAAGTTTGACTTTTATGTCATAATTATGACTTTTTATCTCAGTTTTGACTTTTTATCTCATGATTGGTATCTCAATTTTGAAAATTATGTAAATCATAATTACAGACACAAATTTATTGAAAAAATTATTATGATTTTTCATCTCATAATTTCAATTTTGAAAATCATGCTTTGGTAAATTATAATTCTGACATAAAAATCCAAATTACAAATGTAATTTTGACATTTAATGTCATAATTATGAATTTTTATGTTATGATTAAATCAAATTGTATTTTATAAGCATTTCTTTCTCACTTCAGACAAAGGTGTTGGTGGCAATTAAAATAATGCCTTAGCTCGTTTAGATAATTATAGACACACACACAAAAAAAACCTTGGTGGAGCCAATCCTCTGACAAGAAACATATTACAATAAATAGTTCAATACATGTATGAGGTATATTATTTCCTCATGAGTGAAGGGCTAACCTGCACTCCTGTAAATACAAATTTGGGCTATACCGAAGGATATTGATCTTGCAGTGTGTGCAGTAAAAAGCACTTATATTATAATATGAATTACTGTAATTTAATTATTTTAATGCAACACTTAATAATAGAGCAGCTTTTGCTGGGACAGGATTCAAGTAGCAAACTTCAATGTAATCATAAGTGTGTTAAGTTTTTGAACCAGTCTGAAAATACAGGCCTGTGCAAGATGTGCTTCAAAGAACAAAATCCAGAATTGTTAAAACATCAACAATTAAGTTCAGCTAATGAAGGATAAAACCAAGGCTGAATTCAATATGGCAGACAAAAATACTAGTATACTATTTTGAATTAAGCTCAAGTTTGTGTTTTTATGTATGAAACAAGGACAATTGAATCAATGAGAATCACCCAGTTGTGCAAGTCTGGAGAACCATGACTGTTAATGAAGAGGGAGGGACTATCGTTAATTAGCTGAAATCAGTAGAGTACAAAAAGACCAATTGGGTGGTATGTCAATAGTGAGACTAGCTGTTGAATGATGGCTGTAAGTTTGTGTTTGGTTCAGGTACTAGCACTGTGTGCGTTCTGTCATGCGCTGCCACAGTGGCGTAATTTGCCCAAGAACCCTCAAACTCTGATGTTCCAGCAAACTGACCAGAGGTTTCAACAACCAGTTCAACAGACTAATCAGCGGTTTCAGCTTCAGAAGCCAGTGGTGCAGGCAGAGCCCCTTGATAAATGTGCTGTAGCTGATTATGAGCAGATCCAATGTGGACAACCTGGTATCAGTGTTGCTGAATGTGAAGCTATCAACTGCTGCTTTAACGGACCGCAGTGTTACTATGGGAAGGCAGGTAAGTGTGTTGAGTTAAAGTTATACTGTTTCACTCTTAAAAATAAAGGTGTTTTACGATGCCATAACTTTTTTTTTGTCTAAATGGTTCCATAAAGAACCTGTAACATCTGAAGAACCTCTCACAAAAGCTGCTTTGTGGTGAGAAACTTTGACTGAATGGTTCTTTGTGGAAACAAAAATGGTTTCTATGGCTTTGCTGTGAACCTTTTTAAGCACCATTATTTGGTAAACTGATCTTCCAATATGAACCTGTTCTTGTGCCTTTTGTTCCAGTGACCGTCCAGTGTATAAGAGATGGTCAGTTTGTGGTAGTGGTGGCTAGAGATGTTACGCTGCCTCGACTGAGTCTGGATTCGGTCCATCTACTGAGTGGAAATAGCCCACCTTGCAGTCCTGTGGAGTCCACACCTTCCTTTGCTATATACCAGTTCCCTGTGACCGCCTGTGGCACAAGCATGATGGTGAGGAGCTACTTCATTTTCTTAATGACTTTCTGTTTACTGGATGCCAACAGTGTTACTGTTTGCAGGAGGACAATGGATATGTGGTGTATGAGAACCGAATGACCTCCTCGTATGAAGTAGGGATTGGACCACTTGGTTCCATCACAAGGGACAGCCATTTTGAGTGAGTGATCTTTGACTTTGTGTAACTGTTTTTCTCAGACAAATGCTCCAAGCTCACTGTTTGTTGTCCAGGCTTCTCTTCCAGTGTAGGTACTCTGGTACTTCTGTGGAAGCTCTGGTTGTGGAGGTCAACACTGTTCCTCCACCTCCACCAGTAGCTGCCCCTGGACCCCTCAGGTTGGAGCTTAGACTAGCCAATGGCCAATGTGTCACCAAAGGGTGTGCAGAAGGTAAGTGCTTGTCCCATGGGTTCCTTAAGTCTTAAGACTCCAGGTTGCAGGAGTTTCTGGTTAAACACCAGTGTTGTTCCTCAGGGGATGAGGCTTACACGTCCTACTACAGTGCTGCTGATTATCCAGTCACAAAAGTCTTGCGTGAGCCAGTGTATGTTGAGGTGCACATTTTGGAGAGGACTGACCCCGAACTTGTCCTGATGCTTGGACGCTGCTGGGCAACTTCAACCCCCAGTCCTCTCAGTCTGCCCCAGTGGGACCTTCTGGTTGATGGGTGAGTGTAATGGCAGTCTTTATCCAGTTAGCCCATGAGGCCTCTTCCGATGGCTGCATTTCCTTTCAGATGCCCTTACCAGGATGATCGTTACCTGACCATGTTGGTTCCAGTGTTTGGATCATCTGGTCTTCAGTTCCCAACCCACCACAAGCGCTTTATTGTGAAGATGTTCACATTTGTAGATCCAACGTCACTGGCTCCTCTGCAGGAAACTGTATGCCCCCCTCACACACCCTACTTAAATCTTTAACTGTAATCTATGTATTCTATAATGTGTGTTTTTTTTTGTCTGTCAGATCTTTATCCACTGTAGTACAGAGGTGTGCCATCCATCTTCTGGCTCCTGTGAGCAAAGCTGCACCAGGAAACGTGAGTTCTTGCTCCAACTTGACTAGAGGAACAGAATATAAATGTGGCCTTGACATTTAACATTTCTCTTGCAGGCAGAGACACTCATGGCAAGACCATCTCTATTGAGAAGACTGTGGTTTCTAGTGGAGAAGTTACTCTGGTTGTGTAAACCTAGTGGTTTCAATAAACTTTGGGAAATGCACAATCATTTGTTTCTATTGGTATTGATTTGAATTATCAGAATCTGATATTGGATGCCTGTTTTCTGGTTGTTTCTTGTGCCACAGTTAAACCAAGGTTCCAGAACCTCTTGTAAGACTGTGAATGCTTTCACTCCAAACGCATAGTTCATTAACTTCCACAAACTAACCCGGGGCACCACATAAGGTACCAAATTAAGGACGTTGTCTAAAATTACTGCGCGTTCTAATGGTCCCCAAAAAGGGCAGGTGTGTTTACACTCAAAACCACGATCAGCAATGCAGCGATTGGCAATGTAATGACGTCATTAAGAAAAGACATCTGACAGAAAAACATGACACATTTCTGGACCTTTATAACAAAACTGCCAAGTGAACAACTACTAAGTGTCGAAATGAATCGTTTCTATGGTGCATCATGATTCAGACGAGGACGATTCTGTGTCGGTTCAGTAATGGACCATAACCGATTATAATGTACTGAAGCTTTTCTGACGTCATTTGCAACATGCATGCTTTGTCGCGGGAGCATACAATGGAGGGAGGCAAGTGTGTATAATAAAAAATGCTCCAACTACTTCAAAAGCTGACATCTGGCTTTTATGAACAACCTGGTAAGCACGACCTAGAGAAGACTCGCTGTGTGTAAATCAGTGGTTCTCAATTCCAGTCCTTGTGACCCCCCTCCGTGCACATTAATATCTGTAATCGCTCAAATTAATGTCCGCACCATCACACCGAGCGGGTCTCGCACCCGGGACGCCGGTGCAGGAGGCGGGCGCTCTACCAAGGCACAAGGAGGCTACAGCCTCTAGCGTCATTCGTTAGAGCGCCTCTATTTTGAGGTTAGGGGAGTGAGGTTTACACACAGCCCTTACTGGCATACATCCGTTACATGTGTAAGACTCCAATAAAGTAATTAATACATATTTTAATGAGTAAGACTGGCTATGTCTAGTGATATAGACAACACAACATTGTTGGCTTATTTTCAAATTCATTTTTAAATTGTTATTGTCCCTGGACCAGCAGGATACTCTTTGTGGCTGACAGATTTTAAGTATCAATTCTGCTTAAAAAGATGCGATCTAATGCTGTTTGCATGAAATAAGCCTGCTCCTGAGCAGTTTTAAGCTTACGGACCTATGACAGCAAGTTCAGGATGAGCTTCGAAGAACCAAATGATCCAAGATCAAGTGAAATCGGCAACAATCAAATCCAGCTAACTGAGTTAGCGACGCATAGGGATGGGTACCGAAACCCGGTATTTAATCGGTCCTGGGGCTAAATTATGAAAGACTGGAGTATCGATAAGCTCTGGCGTTAACGGTTCTGCTATCGGTACTGGAGAAATTAAGAAAACACACATACATTTATTTATTGTTATATATACATTGTCTTGCAAGAGTCACCAGCTGTTTTTATATAAAAAATTATATTCAAACATTTGTCTATGATGCATTTTTGCCATTATCAATTCAGAAGCGAGATCGTGAAGGAGCTTCAGCACGCAACATGAAAGCCCTGTTTATGATAGAAGAGAGAACTAAATATTCAAAAATCTGCTTACACTTCAAACTTAACGTCAGAATCAGCTAAATCGGTGATTGTTATAAAATGCTGTCTTGACTGTTGCTAAATGGCGGGACTTGTTTGAGAATAAAATGTGGAAAGCACAAGCTGAAGTGTGTGTGTCTGTGCGCCTGCTCCAAAACAAGCAATATATATATATATATATATATATACTAGGGGTCAACCGATTATCGGCGCCGATATTAAGCATTTTACCGATTATCGATATCGGCCATTTTCAAAACAGATTTGCCGATAATGTTTTTTTTTTTTTTATAATGCAAACAAACATACTATTTACAGGTGACATTATTTATTGGTGAATAAATAATACAGGTGAAATTATTGAATTTTTAAATGCACTATTTGTCTCGATGCAGCCTGTCTGAGCTCAACACTCTGTGAGAGTGAGGCGATCTCTCAATCTCTGAGAGCAATCTCCGCCCACCGCTCATCTGATATGTATAGAGTCACGAGTCCGACCAATCAACGCGGAAAACTGAAGGCAGTCTCACACCGAAAGCACTTGCTAACTGGAGCTGCCTCAGTGATCACGCATCAGTTGTCTCTTAAAGGTAAGGCAGCAGCAGACGTTGCTGAAGTTGCAATAAATCATAATCCACTATGATGTCCGCGATGCGGAAAATGCGGGCGGAATCGCGGAATGCAGTCATATAATGGAATTTACCGTATAACGCGGAATGTCGCTGAATGTGTCAAAGTTTGGATGAATTAATCAAAAGTAGGTCAGTACACTTAAATCGACTCGCTATGGACTAGTATCTATAAATATTAAGCAAAACACTATTTAAATATGAATCCTGCATGTTCTGCATCTCTGTTAATGAATGACACAGGCGTGCGGTTTCATTTACTGCACACATACATACTGAAGCGCAAGTGACGCTCGCAGTGACTTCAGCGTCTGCCGTCTCACTAAATGAGGACATAAATACATGAACAACATCCCCAGAACTGCTCGGAGAGTCACTTCATGAGCATTTGACCGTTTAATTTGAGTAAACGATCGTCATATCATATATACATAGGCTACAGAAACTTAAAAGGTCCTCATGGCAACCTGTCAAAATATAAGTTCGGTTTAGCCGAATATATTACTATATCGTAATACAACTACAACAATTATTACAAATTTTGTTGAGAATAATAACACGCTATTTCTTCCATGTTTTAATTTTAATAGTAAACTCATTTGTTTGCCAAAAATAAAGTCTAACTCTCATTTGATTAAAAGATAAATTAAATTAATGTTTTATGCCTTCATTTGCACTGTAGTGTAAATTAAAACCAACGGAAATGTTGTTGTTATTAACAGTTTTCAGAATTAAAGACATGTTTAAAAGCATTTAAAGAACGTTTTTTGTCAGAGCTCTTGTTATTATTAATTTTGGCATTAATTTTCATTTTTACACCAGACACGTATATCGGTTCAAAATATCGGTTATCGGTCTACTTGATCTGGAATAATCGGTATCGGCATCGGCCCTGAAAAACACATATCGGTCAACCCCTAATATATACACACACTCACTTATTAAGCCACTTTATTAGGTACACCTGTTCAATTGCTTGGTAACACACATTGCTAATTAGCCAATCACATGGCAGCAACTCAATGCATTTGGGCATCTAGATGTGGTGAAGACGACATACAGAAGTTCAAACCGAGCATCAGAACGGGGAAGAAAGGGGATTTAAGTGACTTTGAATGTGGAATGGTTGTTGGTGCCAGACAGACTGGTCTGAGTATTTCAAAAACTGCTGATCTACTGGGATTTTCACGCACAACCATCTCTAGGGTTTACAGAGAATGGTCCGAAAAAGAGATAATATCCAGTGAGCGGCAGTTGTGTGGACAAAAATGCCTTATTGATATCAGACGTCAGAGGACAATGGGCAGACTGGTTAGAGATGATAGAAAGGCAACAGTAACTCAAATAACCACTCGTTACAGCCAAGGTATGTAGAATACCATCTCTGAATGTACAACACGTCGAACCCTGAAGCAGATGGGCTTCAGCAGCAGAAGACCACACCAGGGTACCGCTCCTGTCAGCTAAAAACTGGAAACGGAGGCTACAATTCACACAGGCTCACCAAAGTTGGACAATAGGAGATTGGAAAAATGTTGCCTAGTCTGATGAGTCTCGATTTCTACTGCGACATTCAGATGGTAGGGTCAGAATTTGGCGTAAAGAAAATGAAAGCATGGATCCATCCTGCCTTGTCTCAATGGTTCAGGCTGGTGGTGGTGGTGGTGTAATGGTGAGGGGGATATTTTCTTGGCACAATTTGGTCCCCTTAGTACCAATTGAGCATTGTTTCAACGAGCCCAAAAGAGCACATGTTACACCTCTCTTTATCTCCTTGCACTGGCTACCGGTTGTAGCTCGCATCCAGTTCAAGACACTGATGCTTGCATATAGAACAACCACAGGCTCAGCACCCACCTACTTCCACTCACTATTACGAATTTCCATCCCCTCCAGAAGTCTGAGATCTGCTAGTGAGCACCGCCTCGTGGTACCATCACAGAGAGGCTCAAAATCACTCTCCAGAACATTCTCGTTCACCGTTCCTGGCTGGTGGAATGATCTTCCCACCCCCATCCGGAACGCTGAATCCCTGTCAATCTTCCTCTTCAAGATGAATTGCTTTATGTATTCCCCAATTGTAAGTCGCTTTGGATAAAAGCGTCTGCAAAATGACTAAATGTTTAAATGCCACAGCCTGCCTGAGTATTGTTGCTGACCATGTCCATCCCTTAATGACTGCAGTGTACCATCTTCTGCTGACTACATCCAGCAGGGTAATGCACCGTGTCACAAAGCTCAAATCATCTCAGACTGGTCTCTTGAACATGACAATGAGTTCACTTTACTCAAATGGCCTCCACAGTCACCAGATCTCAATCCAATAGAGCACCTTTGGGATTTGGTGGAACGGGAGATTCACATCATGGATGTGCAGGCGAAAAAATCTGCAGCAACTGCGTGATGCTATCATGTCAATATGGAACAAAATCTCTGAGGAATGTTTCCAACACCTTGTTCAATCTATGCCACAAAGAATTAAGGCAGTTCTGAAGGCAAAAGTGGGTCCAACCCGGTACTAGCAATGTGTACCTAATAAAGTTGCCAGTGAGTGTATATAAAAACTAGTGGTGGGCATAGATTAATTTTTTTAATCTAGATTAATCTCACTGTAATCTTGGAATTACTTGGATTAATCTAGATTAAAATGGCTCATTTGAATTCTGCCGAAGGCATTCAGAATATGTGTGCTACCCAAATAATGACTAAAAGTAAGTCTTTGAGAACGGGTTTCTCAAGCCAGGTGGCGCATTAGACCAGGGGCTCATCTCCTGTTTCCAAAATGCATCACAAACTTTAATCTCTTCCCGTCCCAATCCCACGAAAAAACTGGGGGAAAATCCCGTCCCGTTCCACTCCCGGAAGAATGACTCCCACTCCCTCCCACTCCCGTGTTGTTGTTTTTTTGCCGATAACTGTCAATTACAGTAAAAATATAGTACAGATCACAGCGTGCCCACCTTATTAGTTGAATAAAAACCCAAAATGTCGTTTTTTGTTATTATATTGAACTGAAAGCCATCTTATGCACAGTGTTGCACAGATTCAATTTCATGTAAATCATCCATGCTAAAATACATGTCTTCTATTTTTATTATTTAGACATTTCACTCTATATATATTTTTCAAAGACGGAGTTTCGAAGTTTCTCGCTCAAGTTCACATGAGACCTAAAGCGCATCCTGTTTGCTTAAAAGCGCAACGTTTCGTTGTTATTCTGAGTGCACACAAATAAACGTAGTCTTTACAGATTCGAAAGGTGTATTAGGCTACTTTTATCTGTATGACCAAAAATGACGGAGATTTTAAGAGCAAGTGAGCGCACCGGATTCTGTCCTGCAGCGAGCGCTATTCAGCTTCCACTCTCCACACATTTCTCTAGGTTAACATCATATTGAGCGGCCGTGTAAAGTTGCTACTACATACATCTTTCAGATGAAAAGCCATATTTGAGGTTGATGAATGATAGGTGAGCGTTTGGATGTCCTGCCCGAGTGTATTACCACATAGACCAGCCGTTAACAATCTGTCCATCACGGACTGCGTCATTCACTTAACCAGTGTTAATTTCGTTGACGAAATATTTTCGTTATAATTTTCATTGACGACAAGTTTTCACTGACGAAAACGAGACGATAACTAAATAAAAATTAAGTGATGATGACGAAAACTATAATTAAAATATATTGACATTTTCGTTAACTAATAAAAACGAGACGAAAATGTGAGTGAGAGACGTGTGGAAAAGATCCAATCAGAATTATTCTTGGTGTGTGGCGCGGTAAGATGCACACGCACATTTGAAAACTAACGTACTGATCCACCTGGCGAAAAGGGATGTGCAGTACACGAC
Source organism: Gymnocypris eckloni scoliostomus (assembly GCA_027564155.1). Taxonomy (NCBI): domain Eukaryota; kingdom Metazoa; phylum Chordata; class Actinopteri; order Cypriniformes; family Cyprinidae; genus Gymnocypris; species Gymnocypris eckloni. The sequence continues at coordinate 19,272,568 of CM050432.1, read as the reverse complement.
ATCATCCTGCATACGTTGGGTGTCTGTCTAACTTAAACTATAATGAAATGGCAACAGCTGGGAGAAAAAGAAGAGAAGATACAGTGGGGCAAAAAAGTATTTAGTCAGCCACCAATTGGGCAAGTTCTCCCACTTAAAAAGATGAGAGAGGCCTGTAATTTTCATCATAGGTATACCTCAACTATGAGAGACAAAATAAGAAAAAGAAATCCAGAAAATCACATTGTAGGATTTTTAAAGAATTTATTTGCAAATTATGGTGGAAAATAAGTATTTGGTCAATAACAAAATGTCATCTCAATACTTTGTTATATACCCTTTGTTGGCAATGACAGAGGTCAAACGTTTTCTGTAAGTCTTCACAAGGTTTTCACACAATGTTGCTGGTATTTTGGCCCATTCCTCCATGCAGATCTCCTCTAGAGCAGTGATGTTTTGGGGCTGTCGCTGGGCAACACGGACTTTCAACTCCCTCCAAAGATTTTCTATGGGGTTGAGATCTGGAGACTGGCTAGGTCACTCCAGGACCTTGAAATGCTTCTTCTGAAGCCACTCCTTCGTTGCCAGGCGGTGTGTTTGGGATCATTGTCATGCTGAAAGACCCAGCCACGTTTCATCTTCAATGCCCTTGCTGATGGAAGGAGGTTTTCACTCAAAATCTCACGATATATGGCCCCATTCATTCTTTCCTATACACAGATCAGTCGTCCTGGTCCCTTTGCAGAAAAACAGCCCCAAAGCATGATGTTTCCACCCCATGCTTCACAGTAGGTATGGTGTTCTTTGGATGCAACTCAGCATTCTTTCTCCTCCAAACACGACAAGTTGAGTTTTTACCAAAAGTTCTATTTTGGTTTCATCTGACCATATGACATTCTCCCAATCCTCTTCTGGATCATCCAAATGCTCTCTAGCAAACTTCAGACGGGCCTGGACATGTACTGGCTTAAGCAGCAGGGGACACGTCTGGCACTGCAGGATTTGAGTCCCTGGCGGCGCAGTGTGTTACTGATGGTAGCCTTTGTTACTTTGGTCCCAGCTCACTGCAGGTCATTCACTAGGTCCCCCTGTGGTTCTGGGATTTTTGCTCACAGTTCTTGTGATAATTTTGACCCCACGGGTGAGATCTTCGTGGAGCCCCAGATCGAGGGAGATTATCAGTGGTCTTGTATGTCTTCCAGTTTCTAATAACTGCTCCCACAGTTGATTTCTTCACACCAAGCTGCTTACCTATTGCAGATTCAGTCTTCCCAGCCTGGTGCAGGTCTACAATTTTGTTTCTGGTGTCCTTTGACAGCTCTTTGGTCTTGGCCATAGTGGAGTTTGGAGTGTGACTGTTTGAGGTTGTGGACAGGTGTCTTTTATACTGATAACGAGTTCAAACAGATGCCATTAATACAGGCAACGAGTGGAGGACAGAGGAGCCTCTTAAAGAAGAAGTTACAGGTCTGTGAGAGCCAGCAATCTTGCTTGTTTGTAGGTGACCAAATACTTATTTTCCACCATAATGTGCTAATAAATTCTTTAAAAATCCTACAATGTGATTTTCTGGAATTTCTTTTCTTATTTTGTCTCTCATAGTTGAGGTATACCTATGATGAAAATTACAGGCCTCTCTCATCTTTTTAAGTGGGAGAACTTGCACAATTGGTGGCTGACTAAATACTTTTTTGCACCACTGTATATGGGTCAATTTCACGTTTGATATCAAGACAAACAAGACCTTGTGTAAACCGTGTGGAGCGGAAATCGCTGGTAAAAACACAACAAATCTAAAGCGTTAGATGTTTTTTTACATCTGCAAGGGAATCATCCTGAAATTCACACAAAGGTAAGCACGACATTTTTGCTAATTTTATTTTGACAGCTTACCTCAGTCGGTGTGCTTTTGCATAACTGAAACATTATAGCCCAGGGCTTCTCAAAGTCGGACTCCGGTCCGGATCCGGACCGGGAGAATTCAATCCGGACCCGCCTCCGCCACTTGATATTTCAAGCGCACTCAGTATCCTCAGACCTCCGCTCGGCACACACACACACACACGGCGCATGAACCAGTGTTGCAGTGATTACAGACTCTTTTGTAAAACAAAGCACATAGCAACTAGCGACATTTTGGATAAACCTTAGATTTCATTCAGTAGAATAATGTCACCGGTTTCGCCCTGCAGCGAGATTTTGCCTTCCGATGCAGTCTTTCTCCACCGGCAGAGTTAGCAGCGTATTCAAAGAACCGACCGCAGCAGACTTCTGAATGAGCAGTACAAAACAGCGTTTCCAAAAACTATAACATAATCCCAGATTTATGTGTGTTTTTTTAATGCAAATAGAACTGTTGTAATTACTGCCACTTATAGCAACAATATGCACATTCTTATTGTATGTTTACAGGTCTGTTAGTTTAGTTTGATATTGACCTTTGCTGTCAATGCTGAAAATAAGAATAGTTTGTTTTTAGTTCCATGCATTGTTGGCATTGTAGCCTAGCAGTTTTTATTTTAATATTGAATTGGCACCAAAATAATATTTTGTTTTGTTGAGGTGTAAGAAGGAAGGGGCTGTTTCAGTACATTTTCTGTTTAACATATTCCCTTTGATATAAATAAACAGTTTATTATTAACAGAGAACTGTTGATTCAGGTAATTTTTCAGGTCATACAGTATTTGCAATGGCATTACTGCCAAATACAGTTTTCTTTTAAATATTTTGGAGTTGCACTTTTGCTTTAAATAATGAAGAATGTCATATGCAAGTTATAAACAATGCATATCTAATTTTTGGTCTTTTATGGAAAGGCTATATTCCATATATTTAATGAGACTTGGTTTTATTTAATTTTAAGTTAGAATATTTTAGATATTACACTAGTTTAACTAAATTACACTTAAATTAAACCCAATATATTTTAGTCAACTAAATCTACAGTAGATTTAGTCGACTAAAATCTTATGCTATTTAGTTGACTAAAACTAGACTAAAACTAAATCAAAGCAGATGACTAAAATATGACTACAACTACAATTGCATTTTAGTCAAAAGACTACGACTAAAACTAAATTAAAATCTGCTGTCAAAATTAACACTGCACTTAACCAGCCACACCAAAGCAAACAGGAGGAGAGCATAAAGAGACAGGGCAACTAGAATTGAGTTCAGAATTAAAATATACAGTTTATAGTTTATTTATATAAAACGTATATTTGTGTGTAAAGTTGGGTATCGTTACTATTCCCGGTCCCGCCCACTCCCGATTAAATATTTTCCTCTCCCGTCCTAATCACGTAATTCGTAGCGATTTTGTTTCCCATCCCGCGGGATTCCCGAAAAAATGCCAGCCTCTAGTTCGAAGACTCGTTCTCGCCCCCTACAGTGCAATTCGGCTAGGTATACATCCGCGCTAAAATATCAGGGTGAAAGTCATCATAGCTTGCGTAGTATAGACCCAGCTCCCAACCCAACTTTGAGAATAGATTAACGGCGATATTTTTTTTAGCGCCCGATAAGAGTCTCACGTTAACGCAGCACGTTAACGCCGATAACGGCCCACCACTAATAAAAACAAAATGTACCGATAAGAATACCGTTAAAGTACCGAATCGATAATGCATGTTATTGTTCCTTTTATGGCAAAAATAAGCTTCCATGTGAAGAAAATTAAAAGGATGGTTCAAACAAAAATCTGACAGTGTATTTTTAGGGGAGGTATTATGCCTTTAATTAAATTATTCCATAACTCCGAGACACTAGTTGCCACCTACTGATTTAACATTAAGTGTAACCTTCAGAAAAGACCAGCAAATGAATCTGAACCTCTTTCTGAACAGATTGTTCATTTGTGGTGAACGGGTTCAAAATAAAGTCACTGAAAAGAATTGCACACCTCTCAAAAGCCTCACAATTTAAGTTATGGTTGCTGTACATAGCACAACGGCTGCAGGATGAGCCATTTCCTTTCACTGAGTCTGGTGAAATAAATGTAAACTCATGCCAAGGTGAAAGCTATAGGTTTACAGATGCCACAAGTGCAGTTTTATGTCATGCTTTCCGTTTGCTGTGTTGCCGGCTCCATCACAAGGCTTTTTTCTATCTAAAATGAAGCTTCCTGTTAAGGTTGACAGCCTCTATGAACAGAGTATCAGAAAATGTGCACTTGCTATCTATGCGATGTCACATCCTGGTCATACCGACCCCTTGGTGTGGTTTAAACAACCATGTGGCCTACCGCTGGCCCTAAATGGTTTGTAAAAGTGGCAGGTCAGGCAGAGGGTGGAGAGAGGAACACGAAACAGAGTCCAGGGTCAAAGAATACAGGAGAGAAAATCACCAGAAGCGTTAAGCATTAACACATCAATTCAGCTGGCACGATTATAATTACATCTTCTAATCGCAAATTAAATTTACAATTACTGGCGGCTGAGAGATAATTTGTCAACCTCATATCATCCTACCTCAAGGGGATAAATGAAACATAAATACAATAATGTCATGTGCCATAATTATGATATTGCAACAAAACTACATTTAAAGGTCGGCTTGCAGCTTTTCAAAGTAATATAAAAAGGATTTTGCCGACCGGTCTCGCTGATAACTCAAAACCCAGACATCAAAAAGTTGGCCAAGTCATCACGGGAGGCTGTGTAAATGTGTGTGTGTGTGTGTGTGTGTGTTTCACAACCTGTTATTTCACAGATGAATGCTACAGACATGTCATCTTAGGGTACTTATAGGCATCTGACCACACCGACCACAGTTTTGTGTCTGCCCTACTACTGTGTCCAATGAATATCAAGTAGGCCCCTGCTACTGCACTCGAAGATGAAAAATATCACAAGAAACGCTTCGACAAAAATTCGAACTTTTTTAACTACCAGTACTGAAACACTGATACTATCTACAGCACACACATACATATAAATATAGTACAGCTGTGCTCTTTAGATATCATTATCCAGATCGGCCAATGAAAAACCCACATCTTTTGACCAATAAATAAGTGTCTGGATGTCAAAACAGTGAACGCATAATTTAGATATAAAAGCAATGCGCTACAGACGAGTTACTTCCCCATATCAGACCAAATGGTTTGGATATTTTTAAGGTTTTGTATAAAGTGATGCCATCCAAAATGATACAGCACATCCTTGACCCTCTGTAACGCTGAACAAGCATTGCTCTGCTGAGAGCAAAGGGGGAGGTGACATTGGCAAATTCAAATCTGTGACTTGACACAGAGTGCTGTAACTGAAAGTGCTTCATATAAGCTATTGATCTCTTGATTTTGTTGTGCCTACAGCACAATCCAAGGGTCGTGGCAAAGAAATAAGGTGGCAATGTCAAATGTCAAATCTCTTTGAAATGCAGTGCCTTTGACTTCAATCTCAATGTTCAGCGATAATTCTCACAGGCCAAAATGTACAAAAAATTAATTTGAAGATTTAATGAGCAGTGGCTTGTCACTAATGGGTCTGTTTTGATTGGGTCATGGACAATAGGGGGAAAGAAGCTAAATACATCTAATAAAATACAAGCATATAATTATAATAATAATCATGCATTAGAGTTGGGTCGTTTCCGCCTCAGTTGAGTGAAAAATAGTAGAATAGTTTAGAAAAAATAGAAGCTTTCTTATAATTATCATTTTTTCCATAAAAATAATTTAGCATATTATAATCCCATTGCATTGAGAAAGTAATGAGAAACCCTATTATTATTATTATTATCATAATTAGCTGTTATCATAAATAGGGAAATAATATGAAAATAATAAAAATAATAATAATTATGAATTAGCAAAAATGACTTGAAATCTCACACTGGGAGATTTTCTCATAAGTTAATAATGATAAGTGGATGGGGGAGTTAAAGAAAAAAGTCAAATTGACCAAATTCTACATTATTAATGTTTATTCTACATTCGATATAATAGGAAAGCTTCTTATTATTATGAAACATTAACTTATTATTATTAGAACATTTACTTTCATTATGAGATGTTAAGTATTATAAGACATGTTCTGAATATAATGAGATGCAATTTTAAGTCGCAATTATAACGTCTTCCATAGTCCACAGAAAATTTCAAGGGAAGAGAAAAACATTGCTAGTGTTTCATTCTAATTTCTAGAATATTCTAGCTGGAAAGCATGAGATTAGACTTGATCATTTTATTTGATAGTATTTTTGTTGTTACTGTTGTTACTAGTGCTTATTTTTTGACTTTACAGTCAGGAAGGGGTTCCTTTCATGTGATCATCATATTTGAGGGTTTCTTGGGATCAAATATTTCTAAACCCCTGCTCTAGAAGACATTTACTGATGGTAGGTATAAAAAAAACAAAAAACATGTCAAAGGAAAGGAATGCCATGCTCACATCCTAAACCAGTAATCTTAAAGAAGCTAAACTGCTTACAATTATGGGTCTGTAACTAAACAGAAAGGACAAGCCACTCCGTTAAACTAAACTGGCCTCATTCATGACAGTGTGATTGTGAGCTTCAGATACAGGCCTATTGGGAAAATAGTAATGTCATGATGTATTTCAGAACCGTGGCACACCCACAAAGATCAGATCACAGTCTGATAAACTGAAGGACAACGGAAAGATAACCCTTCAGTGTCAACAAAAAAGCTCACTTTAGGTTAATGCAGCAAAAAGTTTACAAACACTAAATGGTATATGGCATGCAGCGCGGTGACGTTTTAACGTGACGATGACGCAACATCACCACCGGGACGCGCTACTGTGGCGATAGTCACGCCCCTTTCCAGAAACACACCAACTCCGCTTCTATAGCAACAAACCAACAACTTTCACTCGCGAGTCTGGAAACTCCAACAACACCGCTTCTTTCTTCTTATGTTACATTTTTGATGCAATGTGATACAACAACATACGCTCACGTGAAAATATGTACACAAACAGGTGTAGCCTTACAGATATTCAACATAGTGACCATAATTTCTGCCATAATCGCATAATTTATACGTTAAATGTTGAATACAAAACATTAAACGTTTGCGCTTGTTTGCTTGCTAGTTGTATATATACAACATTCAAATTAATTAGTAAAGTCAAACTCTTTCTGGAAGCTTCATAAACTTTCATGTAAATGCTTTTTACAGTAACGTTAGTAATAACAACTGTAGTAAGTAACTTTATGCCATTTGGTTGAATATGTTGGCACTTAATTAACTTTACATTTAAATGAATGTGAAACTAACCTTGCTTGACACACTTAAGGCGGACAGGGTCTTTGCAGTGTCTGACCACAGCCCACACATCCCTGATGGTCAGTCCGGCCACTGGAGTATCATTGACCTCCAGAAGCAGCTCGTCCTGGTGCAGTTTACCCCTGTCCGGTTTCACCTCTCCAATAACGGGGAACTGTCCATTCTCCGCGCCTCCCTGCAGCTCGAACCCAAGATCACCACTCGAACCCCTGGATAACACAACCTCGTGGACTCTGTTAGTCCAGTGACTTTTCTTCTTCAGGCTTTTGGACATGTTTGGAGTTGTTAATGTGACAGGAGAGCAGCCATGGACGCGCGTAATCCGTTCAGTAAAGTTGCACGATCAGTGTCTGTGGAGAGTCTCCATATCAGCAGCTGAGATCCACGGCAGCCTCATAAAACTGCTTCATTCACTGTAACAGTGATGTCCGATTCGCGCAGGAGTGAACCGGTTCTTTTTTTACGATTCTTCTGAACCAGCTCGCAAGCGTTTGTGAATCACTTGGCTGTAAGGTGAACAATGTGCGTAAAATTACGACTTTGTGGAAGCGTAAATCCCGCAAAAATATGACACCGGTAAAGTAAAATAAACAAATGTGATAAACGTTTTATTAAATAGGTTAAATAATAATGTAATTAAACACGGGTTTTTAAATAGGCTAAACAAAATGCTGCACAAAGACACATTTAAAGGATGACTAAAATACGGTAAATATTTTTAAGACGGTTCAATGATACTTAAAAATGCCACAACTGGACTTCTGCGAACTTCTCAAATGAATCAAATGAGTCGAAGTTAAACGAACCGTCTCCGCGAATCGATTCGTTTACATGACTCGGACTTCCTAACGCTGCACTGTACGCGAGTCCAAAGTGCTCGGGAAACTGAGCCGGATGTGATGTGAGAAGGAGGAGAGAAGAGAAGAGGAAAGAAAAGAGGAGAAAAAGAAAGTAACGGGACTTTCAGCCCGGGGCAGTTTTTCCATTATAAACGACTGCTGTGCCGCCTCCTGGAGAAAATGCCAAATGGAACTCAGTTTTGGGATAAAGTAATACTTGTTTTCTTCTTCTGCAGCTGTTGTGCTGGAGGCAAAGGATCACAGTTTTAAACACAGGGACTGGAGACAACACTTTTAAAATTAACCTTGATAAGCAAGTATTTCACAAACACAGTGGAAATGTTAATAGGTCTGTCTATGACCATATCAATTTCTATTACTTGTATATATTTATATTATTTTAATAGCATACAATTGATATGTAGGATCATTTTAAACTATCATAGAGATAATAATAACTTGTTGTTTTGATTCAGAATTTGATCATATAACCAAACGCCTGTAATTGCCTATTCATTGACTCTCATTCTTTTTGTGGAACACAAAATAATTAGAATGTTTTGCACAAAATGTAGAATCATTGTGAAAAATGGTTAATCTTACATAAGTTGTATATACTACTACTACTACTACTATTATTTAAAAAAATCACATTTTCTGTAGCTGCTTATAAAACATCTGAATTGGCAGAACTTTCTTCTTTTCAGTCATTATTTATGGCATTGTGTGATTCGAGTCTTTGTCTTATAGCATCACTCAAACTCTCTAAACCTTGAAGACTTTACCGACATTCTCCATGAAAACGAAAAAGAAAAAAAGTCTTGATGCACTTTATAACTCATTTTTCCTTCGGTGAGTGTGTCTCTAGACCCTGAGGCAGTGTTGAACCATGATGCTCCGTCCACCATGTTTGACAGTTGAGCTGAGGTTTGGAGTTGGTATGCGGTCCACTTTTTCCTCTAAACAAGATGTTCTCAACTCAGAATATTTTCCCAGAAATGGAACAACCAGGTAAGACTGAGACATGTATCCATATTTTTTTTAGACGGCAGTCGCTTCCATAATCCTGTCCTGTTGTCCACATGAACAAAGTTTTCTGGAGGTCTTTTGCTGTAATTTCTAGGTTCCTTCTCACCTATTTTAGGATTTCCTGGTGTGTTGATTCATGACCACCCAAGTCTTTGACAATGCTTTTCAAGCCTTTTCCAGCTATGTGTTTTTAAGCTTTTGGGAGCAAGGCATGGATCACACTATTCAAACTTTCCTGAGAATATATTTATCAGTAACCAGGCTTTATGTGCTTATATTTAAAGTGCAGGGCATCTGCTTAAACTACTCTTTCAATCTCATCTTCTTAATTGACTCCAATTAGCTTTTTGAGAAGTCGTAAGTTGAGTGATCAATACAGAAATGCAGATATTTTCAAAGGGTTCACAAACATGTTCTTGCAACCTTATATGCATATATATGCATACCCATATCATGGTAGTACAGCTATTTTAATCTTACACAATTCATTTTTTCTTATTAGTGCATCAGGTTTTCAAGTAGATTTGTTACAGAGCAACACAGCATCATTTTATGATCAAACGAGGTTGAAACCAAGCCAAATGAGTTTTAAGTTATTATTTGTTTTTGCTATAATCCATCATCACACAAAATTGTCTTTCAAGTCGGCACTTTGTCTTCCAAGAAAGTTCCCTGAGTCGCTTTAGAAATATTATTACGGGACATTTAACTCCATACTGAGAAAACTCCCTATTATCTGTTAAACAGCCAAGCCTGCTTATTTCACTGATATCTGCAATATCTTCTATTCTCAGACTTTATTTCATTAGATAACAGAATTCATGCTGAAAATGAACTGTGGGTGAGTGCTGGTGTATGCCGCATGCGGGCTTAATGGTATGCTTACATAGGATGATGCTTTGAAAGTTGACGTTAAGAGGAAATAACAATGGCCAGAGCTGTGACCTTTGCTCCCTGAGACAGAGGAGCAGCTCTCTGCATTCCACAGATGGGAGGATCGAGCGCTGAGGAAGAGTGGGAGACAAACAGACAGTGATTGGGAGAGGACGAGGAAGAGGAGGGTGTTTTGACAAGGCAAGAAGAATTGTTTGGCAGGAGGTTTTAAACAAGTTTAGGAATTCCCTGAGCATGGCAAAAGGATAGAGGAGTTGGTGCTGTTAAAATTGATGTCATGTCCACATAAAAGACGCATAAGCAATTGAACCTATCACACGAGTAAGCGGATATTCACACAGAATGCATTTTTGCGTTTAAAAACTTGAGACTCAGGGAAAAAATGCATGGTTTACAGTCATATTTCAAAGCCTGAAATAAATTGCAGAAAATGTTGCCAGATTTTGGGCAGCCGGAGTATTTGAAATACATTTATTTCATGTTAAGTATACAACATATTCTTCTACTTGTTTGTACTTGTTTCATATTCTTGTGATAGAAAATACTCTGCAGTTGTACTTTTGCTGTACTAAACTGGTATACTTTAAGTCTGCTAAATTAGAACAACTAATTTTGTTCTTAATGCACTTTAATTGTGTGGAAGTAGGGGGTCTTGAGGCTAATTTTACACAATGATTACAAAATTGGTCTCATTTTTAAAAAGGTTTCTATTTAATGAACATTTTCCTTATTAAATGAACTATTATTTATAAGTTTTTTACCTTCTGGGGCCTGAAAGTTTGCAATTTTTGTCAATACTGATGATTAAACAATATTTTGCTGAATGTGTTTTTGTGCTGGCACCTTGCCTGATTTAGGTCTGTCATGAATAAATAAACATGACAATAAAGCAGCAAGTCTCTGTTTTAATAAACGAATGACTGAATCATTCAAATCACATGATTCATTCAAAACAACTGATTCAATAGAAACTAAATAAGTGAGACCGTTGAATCACTGGCTCACTCGATTCGTTCAAAAACTGGAATGAAACACTGTTGCTATGCACTGTTGTATAAAACGAATAGCACATTTGTGCTTGCGGCCTCGCGCACATGTGCTGATATACAGAAAAGTACGTGTTTGTGCAATGAATATAAAAACGTAAAAAGTCATACATGGTATTTTTTGTTTCATTGTTGGAATAATAAGTGCATTCTCACTGTATTCTAATGAGTTTCATCGCACAGTGAATGCTTTTGGACTCTCAAGACATGTTTTTTTTCTTTTCTCAAAGTCGGATAATGTCAGCTCTCCTACAGTCACGCGTACAGTATGTCAGGAGAATGTCTTTCAATTCTAATCAAGGACAAATCATACCTTCTGTTGTCTTCTTTTTAAAGAATTTCAAAAGTGGCGCTTGAACAATTTACGCGCGAAAAATGACGAAATTGCTTCCGCTCGTGCGCAGCTTGTTACAGTACCCAGTTCTGATTGGCCAATCGCCGTTATTTAGCTCATAAATGATCATTAGTAGAAAATTTTAACATTCCATATGCATGATAAGTTTGACGTAATACACAAAATTAATAATCCGAAAGGGGATGGTAAGTGGGGTTTTACAGAGGGGATGATTTTTGTCTTTTTTTTGACCAGGGGGATGTCATCCCCCCTCCATTTAAGCCCTGACCATAAGAACAAAAAGCCACATGATTTATGGTATGATTTATGCTCATAGCACAAACAATGTGTCCTGAAGATTAATACTCAGGGTTAGGGGTTTGTTCCCTAAACTCTGAAGTCCTTAAAATCCCCAAACCTAAGTATGAGCAGTATGCTGTTCTGTTAGGTCAGAGCTTTGTTTTGTACAAGTACTCTCCATCTTCTATAAACAGACTGTTGGAGCTTGTTCCGAATCAGGTTCATGTTCACACCCACACTCGCACACTTTCATCCAAGAGAAAAGTGCTCCCAAATCGAGACGCTCCATGCCTGCTGGTACATCAGAGAGCAGGTGGCCTTCCTAAACAGGACAATCGAGTCAGAGATCCAAAAGCTGGAGGAAGCAATCTCTCGCTCCCACAATGCACTCCACCAGATGGGAGCGCATTGGTCCTGACCATGATGTCGCCGTGGGGACTGCACCATATTGCTAGGCAACATGATCTAATGATTATGGCGTCATTTTCAGCCAATTTAAAGCCATCCAGGAATGAAGAGGCAGAGCCTGATGGTTTTAATGGGAGCAGAAAAGGACGCAGATAGCTGTTTATGGCTGTTTCGTGTCATTTGGGATGGCAATATTCAGAGTAGATTGAAACAAGAATCTCAGATGGTTGAGTGTATGAATTTATTAATGGTTTTTGCTAAGGCAAACATGTTATTACTCATAGGGTTAGGGATTTTAATAAAACCCTAACCTTAAGTGTTAAACTTGACTGCAAGCAATGCCTTACCACAAACAATCTCCACTGACGTTTATTTAAAAAATATAATAATACAATTAAAAATTAAAAACTCAAAAACATAAATGTGTTAAGTCAAAATGTATGTGTCCATATTCAAAGTTATGCAAAAAAGTGCTGCTGGGGTGTAAAAAGTCCATTAATCGGTGCTCTTTGGATCATCAAAACACTCATAAATCCAAGGTACTGGAGTAGTGTGAAAAAATGAAAAGCCTTTAATCACATGGCTTTAGAATCTAAAAACAACACATTTGTGCACCGACGCGTTGCGGCTAACTCGCCTTCATCAGCGTGTTCATTTACAAACACACTCAGAGTTCATTTAAACTATCAGTTCATCACATGACATAGTCACCGGAACATATTGAAGCAACAATAAGAGAACTACTCATCCTAATCATAATCAATACTTTCAAATCAATTCAAGAAACTGCAACAAATATTGAAGTCGAAAAAAAACATTATATATAAATCTCAAAGTAATCTAAAAATCTATCATAGTTATTGGAAACAAAGAAATCAATTACAAAAAAGGAGAAACATCTAATTGTCCATTTAAACCTGGAAATTGTGTTGCTTTCAAACTGTAAATCCAGAAAGACTCTCTCTGTTGTAAACTTTTTATCCCATCTCCTCTTCTTATTGACCTCTGAAAATATTCTATCCACTATTTTCAATGTACTGGGATTACCATGATTTTTATCTTTATAATGTATTTGAGTAAATGAAAAATCCAAACTAAGCTTAAAATGTATATCGAACTGATTGTTTAAATGAACTCTGAGTGTGTTTGTAAATGGACACCTGATGAAGGCAAGTTAGCCGCAATGCGTCTGTGCACAAATATATATGTCCATATATTTGAATTGCAAGGACAAAACCTGCAGAAATTGTTTTAAAAATTATTATATGTGACCCTGGACCACAAAACCAGTCTTAAGTCGCACAGTTATATTTGTTGCAATAGCCAAAAATACATTGTATTGGTCAAAATTATTGATTTTTATTTTATGCCAAAAATCATTTGGATATTAAATAAAGATCTTGTTTCATGAAGATATTTTGGAAATGTCCTACCATAAATATATAAAAACTTAATTTTCGATTATTAATATGCATTGCTAAACATTTAATTTAGACAAATTTAAAGGTGATTTTCTCAATATTTAGATTTTTTGCACTCTCAGATTCCAGATTTTCAATAGTTGTATCTCAGCCAAATATTGTCCTATCATAATAAACCATTGATTGATCGGTTTCAGTTCACATAATTAGTATAAAAACTAGCAGCGGTTATATTTAATCTATTAAAAATACTTGTATATTTTTGTATACATGTCTGTTTTTACAGTTTGTTTACGGTTTGTATATATTTACCTAATTTAATTTACTTTCTCCTTTAACGATTCTAGTTTAACAATTGTTAAACAAACTATTTCAAAGAATATTGGTAACAAACATTTACTTCCTTTGTATGGACGAAAAACCACTGACACATTTCTCTAAATATTTTCTTTTATGTTCCACAGGAGAAAGTCGTTACAGGTTTGGCACAACATGAGGGTGAATAAACGATAACAGAATTAAAATTTCGAGGTAAAATATCCCGAATAACATTAGCACTCGAGTTGCATTCGGTACTTCAATGCAAGCAAGAACAGAACATCTGAATTTACACACGTCACTGATAGAGTAATTGATGCAGAAATGACACATAATGTTAAACATTTCTTCATTTTGCATCATATGTTTCAACTTTTCAATTGTTCAAAATTCTTTCGATCTTTTTATTTCCAGGATAAAATAATTCAGAAAATCTAGATTTTGTTTCTAAAATTTACGTATTATTCTATTTTTCTATATTCCATTTTAGTTAAGATTATTAACAATGTAGTGCATCTTAAATAACTAAATGAGGTTCGTTCTTTGATTTGAGTGAAAGCTTAGCTTCCATCGATCTGTTGTTAGCAGATCACTTGAGCTTTCCCAAACAGACACTCTTCAAATCAGAACAATGTTATACAGCTTCATTAGCTGAGGGATTTGTCTCTTAGATTTACAATGTTATCAAATGCAAATAGTAAAATATGCTATTCTGAGTTCCACAAATGGGGGCCATTTTTATTGTTAGGTTGCTGTGGCATGTGGACAGACCTCAAGGGAGTGTTTTCCTGCCAAAATATCAGCTGCATGATGATAAGTTACCTTCAAAACGCTTTTAACTGCTTTTTAGAGAGTCACTCCCCTCCTCTCTTCCTGTAAAGCACTCTATTTGAGTCCAAGGCTGCGGTGTCAGTAGGAAAATGGAGTAAGTTGCATGCATCCACCATGAACATGACAGCTGCGACATGATGGACTCCAGTCTAAATCACCTGTGACGGAGCATACTGTAGGTGTCAGACTCCATGAGGTTATTAGAACAGAGCCACCGTCCCGCTGTCACTGGGTTCCACGAGAGTTAAAACTCGTTAGGGATCTGATTGGGGATAGTGGAGGCACTTCAGAAGACATGCAATATATTGCACCAATTTATACAGCTGTTGTACCACATTTATGGTACTCTTTCATTCTTAAATGGAACAGTAAATTGTGGCAGAGTTTATTTTTGCTGAACTATTATTTTATCAAGACAACTTTAAATTGAATATACAAGTGCGACTTCTTAAAAGCACATTCTAAAGAATCACCTATCAACGATGTTTAATAGATGTTAACATGGTGCTTAATGCTCCAAAATCTCTGAATCTTTCTTGCTTTTACATGAAATGAACCCATAATATCACACACTCTTTGGACTGAGAGTGTTATGTAACCCTCCCACTTCAGATGTCGGCCTCCATTCTTTATGTAACGAGGCAGGCTTCAGGCACAGCTAAAACATTTTATAGCGCACTGACAGATGTGCAGTTTAAGATGTCGACATGCTCTTTTTTGCAGCATTAAAATGCTGACCAGGCCTTGTCAGGTGCAATTTATTCAAAAGCAACTGGACTCCCAGGTGTTGGAGATTTTTCTCCAATTATAAGTGTGGATTTATCAGGCATTTGAAGGGAAAAACCACACGGAAAGTGTGAATTGTGATAAAGGAGGTCCATAATCCATCATCCAAGTGGATTGAAACTATATATTTGGCGATTAACATGTCTTTGTTGATCATAGAATTAGAATGAAATAAAATATTTTTTTCTTTAAAAGAAAACCTTACTTTGTTTTGTACTTTGGCATAACCTTTAAGTATACTTCTTTAGTTTTTCTAAAGAAAAGTAAAACATAACAAATATTTAATGATAATAATAATAATAATAATAAGTTATACCATTCAAATCAGTGGGTCCAAGTCAAATACATTTTCTAAAATTACAGGTTAGTTAAGGTTGTAAAATGTCATTTGGCATAACCCCACAAAATATAAAAAAATAATTAATAATTTTGGCTTATATTAATATTACCTTCATAATTAGTTAAAACTGGTTTTAAAAAGAATGACTAATATTTGCACACTCACATGTTGAAAATATGTTTTTTTCTTGATTGTTACACCACATGACATTTACCGTCATTGTTGTTGAAAAATGCAATGAAAGTTTTTCAAAACCATAAAAAGTGCATTTCTAAGACCCTGCCATACTTTTTTTATTTAAGAATGTTCCTTTTACTTATCTTCTTATCCTTTTATTGATTTAAGGACATACCTATTTGTCATTGACCCACGTTAGCGTAGCCTAGTCAGCGATTATAAGGCAGTTAGCATGGCACAGCTAATCCATTTCAGACGTTGAACATCTCAACAAAAAAAGGTACTTTGGAACAACATTGTCAAAATATAAAAAGGCAAATGGAGCATAACATCTACAAAAAATACAGTCCAGGGTTGACTGGTCAAAAATCAACCTGGAACTCTTTAAATAGTTGACATGTACGAATTAGTCTGTCAGTTTTGCCATTTGAAGTCACAAATATGTTGTGAAAGCCTGTCAACAACTTGACACAGGGTTATCGATAACTTGTTAGAGCGTGTTTTAGGGCTTGATTTGATCTACTCACGCTGTAATCATAGTCATTTTCTTTCTGTTTCACACATACACGTCATGTGAGCCGCACACAATTTGATAAATATTTTCACTGGCCAATGAAATTCAATTATTGCACATGACCCAGATACTAAATCATGTTTGTGTCTCTGTCCTGCCTTGAGCTCAGGGTTTTGCACAGAGGACGGAACCAAACTCAACAGTGCTACCAACTGGCCAACTTGGGCAAAGAAGAAGCTGATATGAAGGTTTCATTTAAATGTGTGTAAAACTGACTAATCAGAGTCGACTTCAGAGTATAACGTATAAAGTGTTTTTTAAGATACAACTTAATTTTGTAACAGCCACACACTAATGGATTTCCACTCTCATTTACATTTTCATAAGTTTGGTATTTCCCATCTTTTTGATGCTCTCGCCACTTGTTCTGCCCTGCTGTCAATCCCCTGAGCAATCCTGCCCCCTAGCTCCCCCTAGAATTAATTGAAAATGTCAGCTCATGCTCCGTTCATTCTGCACCAGTGGAGATGTACTGTTAGAAAAAGAAAGTGGAAAGTGGATTGGATAGGCAAGATAAAGAGGATTCCAGTCCCTCACATTCATGGTCACCTTTTTTATGAAAAACTTCAACACTCACGAAGCCAATTGTTCCTTTCATGAAACAAAATGCTATTCGAAATGTCAAAAAGTTTGTCAAGATGCAGTGAATATTGTGTTTCTAAAACCTGATATTACAAATATAGGGTCTTGTGGACTTCACATTTGTATGTATGCATGTCCGCATTAGGTGTTACATCACACCTTTGTGTGTGTGTGTGTGTGTGTGTGTGTGTGTGTGTGTGTGTGTGTGTGAGAGAGAGAGAGTGTGGTTTCACCCTCCATCAGTGAACAAAATCACAGCGGAGATTGCTTCAACCCCAGATGGAAAAATAACCCATGGCAACAGTGTAAAAGTAGACCAGTTCTACAGGAAAACCACAGACTTGGCAACCCTGCCTGCAAAAGTGTCCACCTGAGTCAACATCAATCACCACTGTTGTTTTTTCAATGATGTATGGCTCGCATTCACTGGGGAACATCCAATCTATCAGCTTACATGGCAGATGCAAATGCACGTATCCAATTTATATCTGATTTATTTCCACATACGAATGAGGCCTGAAACCAATCTGAGAATATTGGAATCCATATGCTTTTTTCCTGCTTACATGTTCATGAATCATATCCAATCTGTGCCACATGGGAGCAAAACATTGGAATTTGGTCACTTGAACAGTGTAACATAAATGCAGCCTTTTAGTGACTTACAAAGATTTTGCGAACTTTGCAAACGTAAAGTTTCTCGAAGTACAAAAGTTTTTGAAAGAATCCAAAGGCTTTGTGAGTGAATATTGCGGGTTGCAATATAAAAGCAAAATTTATTTGGGAAATGCAAAACTTTTGAGTGCATATGCAAAAAAAAAATTAGTGTGAGTAAATGCAAACATTTTGGGAGTTTCTTGGGGTAACAAAACTTTTGTGAAAGTATGCAATGTTTTTCTCAGGGAACATGTTGTGAGCAAATGAAAAAGTTTTGTGAGCCAACAAAGTTTCATAAAGAAGTACTAAACTTTTGCAAGCATATACGTGCAAGCATGCAGGTTTCCCAATGAAATGAGAAAGTTTTGTAGACAAATACAAATATTTAGCATGCGAATGCAACGCTTCTCAGGGGAAGGCAAAAATGTTGTGAGCAAAGTTATGCGAGTGAATACAAATGTTTTATATGTGAACGCTCTGGAAACACAAAACTTGTGAGCATAAGCAAAGTTTCTTAGGAGAACGAAAAAAGTTTGGGAGCGAATGCAAATGTTTTGTGAGTGAATGGGAGGGAACACAAAAGTTGTACGAATAAAATTCTTGTTAGCAAATGCAAAGTTCCTCGGGGAACGCAGAACGTTTACGAGAGAATGAAAAACCATTGGATTCAAATGTTTCCTCCCAACCCATTTTCTTTTCCATCATCCGGGCTCCTTGGAATCCTGTTACCAGTTTGTCACAATGAATATGGACATCAATGCCTGTGCTTTAAAAATGATATGGACAGAAATTCCCTAAAGGTCTAATTACTCTTGTATATTTCTAAGAGTGCTTTTATGTCCACGAGTGTGGATGGACATTGCTACAATTTCAAATATTCCCATTTATGTCAATCAGTAAGAATATGAGATAAATGAGCATGTTTGATAACTTATTTGAAGCGACCTACTTGGAGATGGAATGTTTCTAGTAAAAGTGGATGAATTGCTATTTCTGTATGGATATTACTACTGTAAGAACATATCCATAACTAGAAACATGACCAAATGACAAATCACTCTTAGCATAATTCCCATTATTAAAGATCAGATATGGCTTCTCCTGAGCATGCATATTTTTCCTCATGAGCTCTGAATCCACAGAGAATTCTTAGAATGCCAAATCTGTATAAAATATCAGCTGAATAATTTTTCTAAGATCTTCTCTCTTTTAAAAAAGGACAGACCACACAGGAGCTTACAGTGCCCTTTTCTACAAAGTTAACTTTTTTTGAAGTGTCTCTTGGAGCTTAAAGCACTTAAAGCTTAATGTTCAGGAGGTTCTATGCAAGTTCATCGCTATCAACAGCATCTGTTGATTATACCGACAAGACTCAATACACCATCTTGGATTAAACTTATTGCAGAGCATTCTGGGTTTGCTTCATGTGAACAGCCTTATGGGTTTAGGAGCGCATGTAATATTCCCAAAGGAATTTTTCATCCAGACTGCAAAGTATGTTGTTACAAACCTCTACGGCTATATTTTTGTCTACAATGAAAGTTGTAACAGAGGCCTAATGTTGTTTAGGACCCTAAGGACTATCAAATGTACACATTTAAGTGTAACACAGCTTGAAAGTGAAGTATCTTTTTCCATTTCTTCTTGACGTAATTTGTATTTTTGGGTGAACTATCCCTTTATCCATTTAAATTTGGAGTTTAGAACGTGAATGATGAGTACATGTTATTGCAATTAACTAAACTAAAACTGATACTTGTAATAAAATAAACTTTAATTGAAATCATGCAAAATAACTTGATGCACTATAATAACTAAAACTTATATAACAATTAATGAATACATATGTTTATAAATAAAATATAAAAATGAAAACTGATTATTAAAAACTTAAAAAACTACAATAGTCTCTAAAACCTAAATAGCATGTGGATACTAATAAATTATTTTTGGATGAACTACTCCTGTGGTTAAGCAAAAAGCATTCGCAACTACTGCTGACATGCATTAAAGTGTTACTCCACCCCATAATGATCATTTTGTCATTAATCACTTACCCTCATGTCGTTCCAAGCCCGTAAAAGCTTCGATCCTCTTTGGAACACAATTTAAGATATTTAGGATAAAACCGGTAGGTTAATGGTGATAAATGACACAATTTTCATTTTGGTTTGGAGTAACCCTTTAAGTGCAGCGTTCTACCTTTATACAGCACAAAAAAAGCCATTCAAGATACATCATATAAAAAGGTGTAATCACAAAGCAAACTCTTCAGTATTGTGTTCGTATCTCATGGCAAGGTCTGCAATGTCCCTGTGAATGGAGGACGTTGAGATAGTTATCATTGTTTGATGGATGTTATGAGAGGGAGAGATGGGACGCCGGCTTGTTTGCGTTGAAGGTGTCTTTCTGTGTCCTGAGGGTCTACCACACTGGCTGTATCAAAGGTCACACTGGCCATTTCAGCTACAAGCTATAAGACAGACGGGGCAGAAAGGTCAAGTGAGACGAGGAGAAAAAGGGCTTTTTCACTTCCGTGTTTCCACGTGGCACTCCTTCAAAAAATTATGAAGTGAGCTTTTATTTGTACATTTTCACTTTTCATTTGCATTTTAGTTGTAAATTTATGCAAATGTATATTTATTTCAGTTTTGTCATTTTTGTGTTTCAGCTTAAACTTATTTCAGTTATTGCGTAATGCTGTCGTACATTTTTTTAAAGTTAAGTTCAACTATTTATATTTTATTTTATTTTATTTTAAAAAGTATTTAAATTTATTAAAACAATTTTTAGTATTTTTTTTGTTTTGTTTTAAGTTACAGTTTAGTTTTAATTAACAATAATAAAACTTATTAAAAATATTGACTCTGTTAACTCATTTGTTACGACCAAATTTAATAGGTTTTCTCGAATTGTATTTTTGGTTAAATTCAAACCTTACATTTTGATTTAATATTATTCAAAATTATTTATTTTTCTATAGACAAAAGCATTCAAAAAAGGTCAGAAGATTATTTATTATTAAGACAATATTTTTATTACAATATTAACATTTATTTTTAGACAATATTAAAGTATTTTTTAGACATAAGCCAAAATGTTACTTAATGTAATTTGCACTTGTTAGTTGATGTTTAAGTTATTGTTTACAATTATAAATAAGGGCATTCTCAATTCTAAAGACATTAATGTCTAGCAAAAATCAAAGGCAGATTGATATGAATCTTCCACACAGACAGTTTCCATATTCATTTCAAAAAGTCTAGAGAATGGTTATACTGTACTACTAATATATCTTTACAAACTAAATAAGTTTTGATTTAAATTGGTTCAATTTCATTCAGTCACTTATAGGGCTGCCACTAACAACATTTTTCAATTTTAGATAATGCAAATTTATGTATGGACTAATTTATCGATTTACGCTTTACAACAAAGGCCTGCAGGGGGCGTATACGGCCTGCTGATTATTTTTACACATTACTGTGCGATCTAATCCTTGAATAATATTGACCAAGCACCATTTAATACGTTTCTGTGGAGCTACTGAACACACGCTGTGTGACGCCCATACTTAACCAACACGCATGTAAATAATTGCATATACTGTATTAGCACTGCATCGCATATTCTTATTGAATTAAATCATAGCGTTTGTGAATTCACAATTACACAATTTTTAAATAGGTTTAATATATCATGCAGTCTTGGAAAATACTCAAATAATGTGTTTTATAGATTCTCGTCTGTGAAATGCCGGTTAATTGACGCGAGCAAAATGAAGTCGATGATTATTTTAAAATCGACTAGTCAATTAAAATGGACGAATCGCGACAGCCCTATATTCGCTTATTAATGTTTCTCTTTTATTGCTTTACAATTTAGCAGCCTATGTAGGGAGTAGGAGACAAGACTATGAGCTTTGATATGTAACAAGACAATATCTGACTGTTGTAAAGAAGAAAAAGGAAATGAGCAAGATACAAAGATGAAGAGACACTATGCAACCGTCATACTTCCATCCATGCATCTATGTGAGATTCGGTCAAATGGAATAAACCATTTTAATGATCATGTTCACACTCCCACAGGCTGTTAGACTGAAAGCATCTATTATGAAAGGGTATGAATTTATTTCCTGAGCTCACATGGTCATGAAGGATGACAGATTTGTCTTCCCTTGAGACTTAAGGCCCTGTGTATGGTGATAACTCAAAGACATCTAATTAATTACTGTGAGAGTAATTCAAGGGAAAGTGTGAGAAAGAGAGGCGTGAGGTGAACTGGGTAGGACGATGTAAACTATAAATCCAATAAAAATTAGGCAAATATGTTCACCCCATAAATACATTTCCCTCCATCATATACTCAACCTCAGGTCACTGAAAACCTGTATGAATTTCTTCAATCCATCGTATCTTTGTGTTCAACTGAAGAACCAATATTCACACTGCTCAATACGCCGATTTCACGCAGCCGCCATTTTGAAATCGAAAGCGAGGCTCCGGTGGGAAGAAACCCGGAAGTAAAGGTAAACAACAATGACTTGGACTACCAACCTAGAGCTGCTACCGCGATTTAATATTGCAGATGTCGAAAATGAGCCGATGAAGGATGTCGAATCCCACGAGCTGTTTTGTAAAAAAAGAGACATATATATATATATATATATATATATATATATATAATAATAATTGGAAAGCGATGAAATGACAACTCTTTATCACACTCTTTTCGTTGATAGGATGTACAGCCTGGAACACAACAATATGACCACTGCTCCTGTGATTAAAGGCAATACTTCGGGTTTCTTCCACCGAGCCTCGCTTTCGATTTCAAAATGGCGGCTGCGTGAAATCGGGCGAATACTTTAATAAAACTTAAACGAGAAACCTGATCGCACGACAAAAATGTACCTGTGGGAATTTTTTTGAAAAACGTCAAATACGTACCAATAAGTAGGCTACATATCCCTCCCTGCATGTCCCAACAGAAATGAACAATAGAGATGGTAAAACACCGTTTTCATACACAGTGATTACAGCTCCATGTGTCGCTTTCAACAAGCTAGCTATGTAACAAGCTTGCTCGGTAAGATCATCTGGCACAGAATTGGACTTAAGATGTGGAATCATTGGGTACGAATCCCATATAAAACATGACTCGTGATGAAAGAGCTCAATAATGAGAGATTGAAAAACAAGCTAAAACAGCATGCTTGCCATTGCATTTTTACATCACTTTCGCTTTTGTTCATACCATCGGGTATGTTTAGGTGTAGTGCAGATGGCACGTTATTTTAAAACATCACCAACCATTAGTGTTATAGCTCCACTTAACGGACAATTCAAGTCAGAACTGCGGTGACACGTACAAAACCAACGTCACATAAAACGTACCATATGTACGTTCATCTGTTCTGGGGGGAACAACAACAAACACCCTTTTAGCGTCACTCAGTGGACATTTCACATTGAATATGTCACGAAACATGCATGGTGCTATGTATTTTTCATCTTGCAAAAAAGTTAGCACAGGTACGTTTTCGTCATGAGATCAGGCTCAAGAAACCAGTTATAAAATAATGTGTAAAAACTGGCACATAAAAATGGGATGTAGCAGGTTTGATATCAAGGATCCCAAATGCCATTGGTTCTGACATTAATCATTAATTTGTAAAATTAACTGACATCTTATAATTCTTATTGTCAGACTAATTTTATATTCATGAGGATCTAAAGTGTTCATTAATATGATATAGATTCCTTATTTTTTTCTCCTGTTGGTTAGACCAAATTACTATAATAGTCACACACTTGATTTTATTGACAAACGTTTTCCAAATATTAATAAACAGTGGAGCTAATATATATATATATATATATATATGTGTGTGTGTGTGTGTGTACTTCTAAGAAACAGTAATACAAGATTGTCAAACTATTTAAACCCTAAAAGGATTGTTTACCCAAAAAAGTAATAACTGTCATCATTCACCAACTATCCTGTCAGACCTCAGATTTTCGATGTTTATATGTGAATAAAAGTCTACATTAAATCTGTTAACAAAGGTATGTTTCTTTAGAAGACAGTGAATAAACCGCTTAATTCATCTGGATTACTTATACCATGTCTTTATGAACTTTTAGAAGCACCAAAGTTTTGGTGTAATGGACTTTTAATGGAGGGACAACAATCTAGTAGGTTTCATTAAAAGTGCCTTCATCTGTGAACTGTCCCTTTAAGGTTTCCATTTTTATTTGTAATTGACAAAATATTGATGGTCAAGTTATTGACCCATTTGAACGTTATGTAAGAGGGCAAGAGTTTCAGTGAATAATGGTACTTTTATGGTGTTTTTGTCATGTTACGTGCTTGACAGCCCCAAACCCATTGACTTTCATTGTATGAAAAGAGAAGCATACACATTCTGTGAAAAATCTATTTTTTGTTCCACCAAAGAAAATATATCTTTCAATAGTAAAGGAGAATAAATGAATTTTCACTCCTTTAATGTGACACTTACAATAATAATGCGACTCAAGGACAACAGATTCTGTATGCTCTGAAATCTGAAAACCGAAGACATTTTTTCATGTCACGGTAGCTTTCGTCAGACAGAGGCAGCTTAATTCAAAATCTGTCTTTCGAGGTTAGCTCTGCATTCGACAGGCTAATTCCTCCTGTCTCACTGAGAGTTGTAATGTATGGCTTCAAAGAGGGGATTTATCTTCACCACCGTGCCTCATATTTACCAAGACTGTCGTTTCAAAGTGAACCCATCTGATGGCTTCTGTGATTGGGAAACCATCCGCCCTGCTCTCTGTCACTATTTAGTCATCATTCTCTCCCACTGTCTCTCTCGCTCCTTCTCTTTCTGAATGATGTCTGAATTAATGCGAAAACTCACATTATCTGCGC